>CAUZXS010006116.1:0-169336 GCA_963585895.1 Sepioteuthis lessoniana
TAAGAGATTCAAGGAAGGCAGGGGGTCTGTGAGGGATGATGAGAGCTGTGGGAGGAGTAAGGAAGTCAATACACCAGAGTTGATTCGCCAAAGGGTTAGGGTTAGGGTTACTATGCTGAGGTTTTAAGGGAGTTCAGAAAGAAATTCCTAGGGAAGAGGCCAGCACTCTTCAAATCGGGTTAGTGGCATTTCCACCAGGACAATGCCCCAGTCCGCAAGTCCATCCTTGTCATTGACTATTTGACCAAGATGGGCATCAAGACAGTTCGTCATCCTCCCTATAGTCCAGACCTTACTCCCTGTGACTTTTCGTTAATCCCTAACCTCAGAGAAAATGAAAGAGGCTGTGACGAAGGTCATTGACACACTCACACAAGAGGACTTCCATGAGGTCTTCCAACAAGTGCATTGCAGCCGGAGTAGATTACTTCGAAGGGGACTAGAGTTTCATGTGTGTACTATCAATAAAAGTGTCCATACGAAAAAAGTCTGATCCTCGTATCTATGTTTCAATGCTTCTGTGGTGTGTTAGAGAGACAGACGGAGACAAGGACAGACTGCTATATTAACCCATAACTTATTCTTTTCTTGACCATACCACGGTGTGTTATCTTCAATACTCCACTTGGCATTTCTTGTGCTTCTCGACAGGGGTTACTTAAACGGAGGCCGCTGAGGGACACAACCCCCGACAGGGTACTCTCTGTGACTGCAAGCTGGCTCTGACTCAGACCGTCACTGACTGCAACTGACAAGCAAGCATTTGCATATATTATTTTAAACACCTACGACTTCCGGTAGATCACGTGACTGCTTCTGCTTATTTATACAGGTGCGTCTCTGACTGACAATTCAGTCAAGGGGGTCAAGTTTGCAACTCTATATCTTGATTATATATTTTGTATAAAGGTTTCTAGATCTTTTTCCTTCTTGGCAAATACATTAATATTACCAGTATATGTGAGGTCGTTTATCTTTTCTTTTTTGTAATCTATTCATAACATGGCTATATTTTTAGCCTAATGTGCTAATCTATTATATATATATATATATATATATATATATATATATATATATATATATATATATATATAATAGGTCATCTTTTCCTCTTTTTGACCTCCTTTCTGTTCTTCAGAAAAAAAATTCCGCAACTGGAATTCATTTTTCATTTTATTTAACCATGCAGAATTTCTGTTGTGTTATATCTGTTCCCATAGTTTCCCAGGAGATGTTTTATTTTATAAGGTCCTTTTTCTTCCATTTTTTTTTTTCGTCTTTATTCCTTGTATATTTCTCTTTCTTTGGTGCTTTACCATGTGCTCGTAGATTTTTTATTTGTTCTTCTAGCCGCTTTTTCCATTTTGTATTTATTTTTGGGTTCCTTAGCGGGATACTAATACGTACTGATTAATCTTAACAGCATGTCAACCTGTCCAGGGTTACTTCTGCCTTGAAGTTAGAGAATCGCGTTCATTGCATTTTCATATTTACCTTTTGTGTAGTTGTTTCGAAAGAGATTTCTTTTTCTTTTTGCGCACAGCCCATCGGCTACAAGTAAATTTTAGACAAATCTATATGACTCACAATATGACACTAACAGGTACTACCACTACAGTTCAGAGTGAACCTGGGAGTAATGGCAATGAAGATGCGACTCCACACTTCCCCGATCTTCAGAACAGGAACATAAAAAACAAATACAGTTTATTGTAATACCTAGGACGTCCCTTTGTGAAGGGAGGTCTTGTCCATCAGCAAAGGGTACATTCAGCAGATTCTGAGCCCGATCGACAAGGCGGAATAGTTCTTCTGGTTAGATATTTTTGTAGAAAGGTAGAATACGTGGGTACCCATTAAAGATCCAACTGAAATGTCTTGCATGACATTATTGATATTCGTCGGCAGGTGCCAATAGTAGATATTTCTCAGCTGCGTCTGGCACACGGGGTACAATAGCTAGTTAGTTAAACTCACTAACAATCGGCTGCGTGACTGGCTTTATAAACATCATTCTACAATAGGCTTGTTCATTATGCTTACATTGTTGTTTCAGCTATTGTGACAATAATTGATTGCTGTAATTCTTGTAAATAGAAACGCGAACATAATCATAATTAACTCCAACTTCTTTGTTATTTTCGATATTATTTTGATTGCTATTATTATATCGTCTTCAAAGCACGTCTGTTGCAAATGAACTGAAAAACGTCAAAGAGGGAAAATCTAGATAAACAATCACAGACTCTTTGTGATTTTATCCGGCCAATAACGAAAGCAAAAACACTAATTAAAACGTGAGATTGAAGCCATCAGTTCCAGGCTTTTATCTTATCTCTCCCACACTGAAGATTTCTTTGTATTAATTTATTTTCTTTCTCTGTTAAATAAGACCAAAATATATTATTTTACTCTTTTGAGAGTTTTTCACACCAGCGTGAGCTGATGGTGTTTCACTCGAGTTTGAGCGACATCAAGTTTCCACAAGCTTCCAGGACTCTTCTCAGTATTCTGGCTGATCTTAATGATATTGTATTTTGGATGGTCTCTATTTCTCCTCTGATTTCTAAGTCTTTTATTCCATTTACCAATCCTTTAAGGATTTTCCCCATTGCAGCAATTTCAATGGGTATCACCGTCACTTTCATGTCCCATAGATTTAATTAGGTCTCTAGCAAGGTCTATGTATTAATGTTTCTTTTCGCTTTCTTTTAGTTTTACTTTGTTGTCTCCCAGGATGGCAAAGTCTACGTACTAGTCAGCAGGTCCACTCTTTTTTTTTTTTTTTTTTTGACTATCGCTTGGTCTGATCTTCTGGCCGAAATTAGGTGTTCTGTTTGTATCTCAAAACCCCAGAGAACTTCGTGCATCTCATTCTCCGGAATATATTCCGGATTGTGCCTACACCACTAGTTTGTATGATCGATTTTAAATTCCTTGTACAATTACCAGTGGATCACCTTACCTATCCAGTCGTTTCTAGTCTTATACTCTTTTTCTGCTAGTTTGCGGCATTGGCTTATAATGTGACGAATCGTTACATCTCTATCCCCGCATAATCTACATTTGCTATTTTGCTGCATCTTTTCTATTTTTGCTTTGATGTAGTTAGCCCTTATCGCGTTGTTTTGTGCTGTTATAAGGAGACATTCAATTACATTCTCAAAGTTTCCTTTTCTTAACTATGTCGAGGTCTTCTCGTGTGAGATTTCGCTTGTTTGTTGATTGAAATATCATATGCTCTTTTAGAGTTTTTCCCATCAGCGTCAGCTGATGGTTTTTCACTGGAGTCTGAGTGACAGCAAGTCTCCTGAGGTTTCCAGGACTCTTCTCAGTATTCTGGCCGTCTTCATTAATGCTGTCGTTTGGATGTTCTCCACTTGTCCGCCAACTTCCAATCCTCCATGATCTTTAATGATCCTTTAGTTACTGTGCCAAAAGCACCAATCACAATCGGTACAATCGTCACTTTCATGTTCCACAGCTTTTTCAATTCTCTATCAAGGTCGAGGTACTTATCCTTCTTTTCACATTCTTTCAGTTTTATTCTGTGGTCAGTCGGGACAGCAAAGTCGACAATTTTGCAAATTCTCTTCTTTTTTTATTTTTTTTTTTTTTGCTGATTATTTTAAGGTCTGGTGTTCTGGCCGAGATTAGGTGATCCGTGTGTATGTCAAAGTCCCATAGGAGTTTTTGTGTGTTATTTTCTAGGACAGGTGCTGGGTTGTACATATACCATTTTTTTGTATGTTCAAATTTAAATTTCTTGCACATTTCCCAGTTGATCACCTTGCCTACCCAATCGTGTCTCATCTTATACTCGTTCTGTGCTAATTTGCTGCATTCACTTATTATGTGATTGATCGTTTCATCTCTATCACCACATAGCCTACATTTTCTATTTTGTTGAGTCTTATATATCCTCGCTTTGATATAATTGGTTCTTATGGCGTTGTTTTGTGCTGCTATTAGGAGAGATTATGTTTCTCTCTTAAAGTTTCCTTTTCTTAGCCATGTCCAGGTTTTGTCGTGTGAGATTTTGTTTATTAGTCGTTTAAAACGGCCATAGAGTTGTTTTTCTTCTCATTTTTGTTCCCTGGTTGTCATTCTGTCGTTAATCGTCTTGTTAGTATTGTTTCTGATGGCTGTAATCAGTCCTCGTTCATGTTTTTCTATGTAGTCTTCGAGTCGTTGTATTGATGCGTCAACGTTGTCTTCGATGCTGGCAAGTCCTTTTCCTCCCTGATTATTATTATTATTATTATTACTCCTCTAGAGTTTTTCACATCAGTATTATCTGAGGGTTTTTCACTGGAGTTTGAGTCACAGCAAGTCTCCTCAAGTCTCCACGACTCGTGTCAGTATTCTGGCAGTCCTCAACAATGCTGTCGTTTGGATAGTCTCTAACCGTCCGCCAACCTCCGAGTCCTCCAGTCCCTTTAATAACCCTTTAGTTACTGTGCCAAACGCACCAATCACAATTGGCACAATCGTTACTTTCATGTTCCACAGCTTTTTTTAATTCTCTAGCAAGGTCTAGGTACTTATCCTTCTTTTCACTTTCCTTCATATTTATTCTGTGGTCCGCCGGGACAGCACAGTCGACAATTTTTCAGATTCTCTTTTTTTTTTTGTTGTTGTTGTTGATTATTATGAAGTCTGGACTTCTGGCCGGGATTAGGTGATCCGTTTGTATGTTAAAGTCCCATAGGAGTTTATGCGAGTCATTTTCTAGGACAGGTGCCGGGTTGTGCCTATACCATTTGTTGTTGTTGTTGTTATTATTATTATTATTATTATTATACTATTAAAAGGGAAGCGACGAAAAAATTTTGGAAGAAGTTATTCTTCACGTTGAGCAAAGACTAAAAACATTGGGATTGTTCAGATTTGTTGCATTATTAAATCCGAAACTTCTTCATACTTACGAAAAAATTCAGATGGAAGCGTTTCAAAATTTGACGGTGTAAATGGTGTCTCAATGTATTATATATATATATGTAGTGTCTTAATACACATAGGAATTATGTGACTGCTAATAACTCTACTAATAATAATATACGGTGGCTTAATATACATGGGGCTCATGTGACTGTTAATAATACAATAAAAACAATTAATTCTCGATCACAATGCCTTAGGAGAGGAAAACTATATTGGTCACTACTTATTTGGAGACAAAATCATTCAAAACTGTCTCAAAATATAAGCAACCCATTAATATAATAATGATTTATTACTGAGACAAGAAACTCAAAAAGATTGTATGTCATGGAAGCTGGTATAATAACTATTAAAAAACATTGATTTGATGTCTCAAGTTCAAAGGATACATTTTTTACTGGACCTGTTTCAAACGACCGCCATTGCCATTGTCTCAGTACTGAATTATTATCATATTATTGCGCTGTATCTATTTTGAGACACCTTTTATATACACATATATGCGTGCTTGTAAGTGTGTATTTGTATGTGTGTGTTTATGTGTGTTATAATAAGTTTTTATATACAGGGTGTCACAATATACATGGAACCCTTGAGACTGCTGATAACTCTGCTACAAATAATGTTGCGTTCTTTTTGTTTCAGATTTGAAAAATAATATCCTATAACAATTCTTGATCACATTGCCTTGGATAAGAGTGGAAAAATATTTTGCGTCACTACTTATTTGGAGACAAAATCATTCAAAATTGTGCAAGCAAAATTTCGCTGGAACTTTAACAAAAAAAAAGCCAAATTTCTCCTTTGGTACACAAATTTCAAGCCACTGGGTCAGTAAGCAACCTCAACGAGAAGGTAAAAAATCCCAGAACTGGAAGGAAGTTGACAGCAAGATGTCCTGACTATGTGGATGCAGTGAGAGATTCTGTCGGGAGGAGTCAAAAAAAAGTCCCTCCGAAGACGTTCCCAAGAACTTGGTCTTCTACGTGCTCTGCAGGATAAAGTCAACCAATTTCTGCCCTTTCTAAAGTGATTTGATCGCTTTTGAAGACTCAGATGAAAGATTACATGATGCAATATGAATTATCATATGAATCATATTTACCAACCCCTCCGCTCGGGCAGGATATGACACAAGGTCAATTTTTTAAGCGGAGTTTAACAGGTTGGAATTCAGAGTTTTCCTTCTCCTAGACTAGTTGCCTCACCAAGGCTGAAGAACCCAGTCTGTCCTACTATTTACCCATAGCTGGAGGGAGAATAATTGGATCCATACCTTTCCCAAGGGTATTAGTGCTATGTGAAATGCAATCTGCCTCGTCCAGGAACTCGTGTCGTCGTGTCCATTTCCTACGACGATAACCATTACACCACGGGCATATTAATGAGTTGCATCTATTTTGAGACAATCTATATAAAACCTTCTTTTTTTATTTATTATGGGTGCAAACTGAAATAAGTTTATGCAGCAGAGTTTGCGAAGTGAGAGTCAAGCATCCAACGGGTCAGAGAGAATGTAGGGTAACTTGAATAAAACCAAGCTCTAGCAGAAGGAATCATTTTACTACGTCTGATTCTGACCATAATTATCACCTCAGCTTCATGTGAGAAATCGTCTTCTTCTCTAAAGTGTGTAAATAAATATATGATATGTTCCAAAAGTGAAAGAGATTAAGTCATAAAAATCCTTTGCAGACAATGAAGGAAGGATCGTGGTACAGATAGTTTTTGCAACAAAGTGATCGATGAATTTTTCAAAAAGAAACGAAGAATTGAATTGATTTACAAATATAATTTAATATCTCATTATTTGTAGATTTTATTATTTTCTCTCGTAACCAATAGACATAATCATTTTTGCCTGAGAATTACTAAGGGCAAGGACATTAAGTCCAGTAAAGGGAAGTATTAAGTCTGAAGCGGCTGCTCTTTCTTCTTTATATCTTTCTCATTTGCTTGCTTTCCTATTTATTTTTTTTATCTACCTATTTTTCTTTTCTTTTTTATTTCTCCTTTGTTTCTTTCCTTGTTTCTTCTTGGTTTTTATTTACTTATTTAATTTTGTTCTTGGGACATTCCTTTCGTCCTAGCCAACATGTTTTTTTTCTCTTTCTTCTTTGTGTGTTTTTTACCACTCATGTTTTATGCGTCTCAAGCTTATTATGTGATAAACTTTTGCTTTTATAAGTATTTTAGCCCCATTTTCTCTTTTTTTTTTACGACTCTCTTTCATCGTAAAAAGATCAAATAATTAAATGCGCCACTTCAGATCTTTTTTAGTGTTTTTCATGTTTTTTATCTTTTGTATGTCTTGTTTTCTCATATGCCTGCCAAGAATCTTAGTCTTTTGGAAAGGTCTGTTTTTGATAGATAGATAGATAGATAGATAGATAAGGAAATGAATGTACAGAGATAGATAGATAGATAGATAGATAGATAAGGAAATGGATGTACAGAGATAGATAGATAAGGAAATGAATGTACAGAGATAGATAGATAGATAGACAGATAGATAGATAGATAGATAGATAGATAGATAGATAGATAGATAAGGAAATGAATGTACAGAGATAGATAGATAGATATTCTAATTCGAATAAATAAATACATAGATATACACATACATACTTTTTCGTTTATTCATATATTGTTAATTTTCTTCGTTTCTAAAGAAACAGAAAGTAATAACTGATATCAAAATTTTAAAGAGATTCCCTCATGGAAAAACCAATAATTCCCTACTCTGTCCCATGCTTTACCTCCTGTGCCACTGAATACAGGACCGTCTTCACATATAACTCGTCAAAATTTGAATATAAAAGAGGCTATTTAATCCACTGTCCACCCAGTTTCTCCTTTTATTCTTCTGTGATTGATGTCTTTCATCTTGTTCTTAGTCTTTAATATCCTATTGAAGCTGATCAAATGTCTTTATAAATTATTTTATAATCATTATTGTCTTAAATAAAATGAAGCAGTTTTCTTAATGACATACTTGGCATTTAAATGTTACGCAAGATTGACTTATTCAAAACAAAGTGTTTTAAATTTAAACAAAAGATCTTGAGATGTTAGTTTTTCTTTTCTACGTAGGGACACTATCAATCAAATGTTCACAAATGACTGAGACCTTTTTCTTCTATTGGGTGTGTCATTCAATTTTAAGATAGTTTTCTTTCCTTTTATGACAACACGTCTTCTTTTTCTTCTCTTTTACTTTATTTTATTTAATTCAGGTGAAAACATCTTGAAAACGTGCGTTTTCTTTCTGGACGCGTAAGTGTGCAAGAAAGGTCAAGAATCATAACCTATCCTCTTAAGATGTTAGTCGCAAAAATAGTTATTTAAATTTGTAAAAATTGTTAGCGGAAGATTCTTTCCATTATTCATTCTTAAAAATGATAGAAAAGAAGAAAAAAAAGAAAAGCAAAAGAAAGAAATGATGGAGCGTCTCTCGATAACAAGAAAATAAATTTTAAATATATAACGAAATACGAGACGCACATCAAACAATATGAAAAAGAAAAGAGATGAATAGATTAGGAAAAAAAGACAAAACACAAGTATTGACGCGCTAATATAAAAATGTCATTGTGCTTTACAAATGTTTTTTTAACTCATTACGAAAACTGATATAAAGCAAAAATACTTAGAAAAAAGGAAAAAATTACTTATTATATGTCTATAAAGATAGTTCATCTATATCTATATGTGCGAGTTTGTATAGGACTGCCGAGAAAGACGGTAATATGCGAAGATTATTGTCTGTCTTTATTTATGTTTAATACTGCGCATGCGTGTCACTTTGCCGGTCGCATATGTTTGTCTCGCTGTTTATGAGACGGAATGTTTGTCATTTTTTTTTTTTTTGTCTTATTTTCTGTTTCTCCCAATCTTTCATCACTTCATTATTTTTTCCACGTTGTTTTCTTCGCAAAACACGCAAACATAAAACTGTTTGAATCAAGGCAATTAAACTACAGTGAAAAGCGTATAGCAACAGAGAATAAAAATACAAATATGGCGGCGAATAAAAAAAGCATAAACAAACACCGTAAGCATGAAAACTAATAAATAAACAAATCACTCAGCAAGAACTGTGGTTAAATTTTTGTACGATAACATGAAAATCTATTCTCGTTTTTGTACACACATATATATATATATATATATATATATATATATATATATATATATATATATATATATAATTCTGTAATTAATGATTACTTTGATTGCTGATCACTGAGAATTCTTGATTTTGAATGCACAACTCGTAAACAGATTAAGTGCTGAAATTTGCTCAAACTATTTTCTCGATGACACTATTCCTCTACTCCAAGAGATTGTTTGAAAAGGGTCCTGAAGAGCGAGCCATGTCATGTGAAGTGGCTGATACAACGCATTTCACTGGCCATTGTCCGCGGTAACGCTTGCTGTAAGGACAAGTCAAAATTCTTGTTTTATTAATACGCACAAAATCTTCTCGATCTGTCGGCAAAGCTAAGAATCAATCAAACAAAACTCTCTGGAATTTTTCGATTAACACAAATCGCCTCAATCTCTGGCAGAAGGCCATCCTGGATTAACAAAAATTAAAAATCTCGTCAATTTGCAGCGTTCGCCATTCCAGCAGACACATCAGAAAAGCTAAAAATAAATGTATACCTTGAATTTACGAAAGAGCTGAAAATACAGGTAATAGATACATATCATCATCATTATGTCATGCCGCTAGCACGGATATCCCTGACCCTCTCTTGCCACTTTTCCCAATCGTTCATCGCCTCTGGCAGGTCTTCAGGGCTACATCCCGTATCCTCACATAGCTGTTGTATTTATGTTCCAGCTGGTCGTCCTGCTTTTGCTCGGCCATATGAGCTTGTCCTTGCTTCTCCAGCAATGTCCTGCATGTCCGGTTCGTCTAACTTGGATAGTATTCATGATGGGAGGCAGGTGGCCGTATAGTTGGTGCCTTGTGGGGTGTTGCCGCCAGGACTTGTTCAATATTGCTGGCAACATTCTTGTGTAATTGCCGTCTAGCATCTTCTCCAGCCGATTAGTTAACGTCCAAGTAGTGCATCCATATAGCAGTATCGACATGACCCCTGCATGGAAGAAACTGCGTTTCATTTTATCGGTCAGATCTGATTTCCATATTATCGAAAGCCTATCGATAGCTGCCCATGCCTTCGTTAGCCGTGTGTCAACCGAAAAAGATACATATATCATACATCAAAATGAAGCTGGTCCTCTGTGGATCACATCCAGACTTCTCAATAATACACCGTTTTTCTCAATAGTAATGTTCCATCTTCGAATGAAAGTATGTATCCTTGTCTTGTAAAATTCTATTGACTGTTCTTTGAGCAACTTCATCACTGCAGTTTTTACTTCCTTGTCACTGGCATAATATTTGCCTCTGAAACACACTTTCATGGGACTGAAGATATGATAGTCTGAAGGTACTAAATCTGGTGAGTATGGAGGCTGCAATAAAGTTGTCCACCCAAACGAGGCGATTGTCTGCTTTGTACTGTGGGGGGTCGAGCATTGTCATATCGAAGGAGGACATTATCGATTAGTAAATCGAATTCTTGCACTAAGCCTTGTCAAGGTCTCAATGTATGCTACAGAGTTTATTGTTTCTCCTTTATGCAAGAAATCAACCAGGAACAACAGTCAACAGAATTTTACCAGGCAGAGATACATGCTCTCATTCGAAGATGAAACATTGCTATTGAGAGAAACGGTGACTATGTTGAAAAGTAGGGATATGATCCTTAGAGGGCCTCTTTCATTTTGATGTATGAATTATGTTCCTGTGTCGGTAGTTATTCCTGCACTAAAGAAAAAGGCATTATCTTTAACTCACCCTCGTATATATTACTGTATATAAAAAATTAGGTTTCTTTGTTTAGAGGGCTAGTTAATGCCAAAGTCACCCTTGTAAAAGGACAGAAGTAGTGCTATTTAACGAATAACTGAAGAATAAGGGGAGGTCATCCTTTTTCCGAGGGTATAAATTTCAAAGTGAACGTAATAGTGCAACTGAAGTTTGAAGTCGCTTCCGACGAAGTCACAGTCCAACACGTCAACCACTATACCACTCGCCCAAAAATCGAAAGTATTTCGTTTTCGTGAACGTTTACTGCTAACCTTATTTCATAAGTACACCTAAAAATAACTTATCACCCTGTCACCGTGACTTAGAATACGCTGACTCTATTCTCCTGGTGAGGGTTAAGATCCCTCAGCATAGGGGTCTCCTGGGTTTTATAATATTGTCAGGTTTCAGTTCTGGAACCATGGAGAGTAGTGATGTCCCTTTATTGCCTCTACTTTCATATCCACTCTGACCCGGAGTGGTAATATCTGTATGGGTCTCATCTATGAGTCAAATTCATCAGTTTGAAAATGATTTGTATAAGATAGGAATGCTAGACACCATATAACTATAAATTATCTTTATTAAGAATAGTTACTCGAGGTTATCATTGTTTTCAAAGGTTTAGATTGGTTTAGTTTCTTTGTTTAATAGTTAATGGGTGATTTAGTTTCAAAGCCATCATTGTAGAAGGATACTAATGATACTATATAATCCATAGTTGGAGGGATAAGAAAGTTCATGCCTCTCCGAATGTGAACCTAACTGCGTGATTGGAGTTCGAACTCGCTTACAACAATATCGCAGTCCAGCAGGTTAGCCACATTGCCATGGGGACTCACTCCAGTTTAATAAGTTTTATTATAAGTTTCTTGAAATCATATAACTCTGTGCAAATAAATAACAATTATTAAATAGAAATAATCACTTGAAACCGACCGATAAAATGAAAGGCAGTTTCATCCAGGCAGCGGTTGTATCGATACTGCTATATGGATGCACTACATGGACGCTAACAAAACGGCTGGAGAAGAAACTAGACGGCAATTACACGAGAATGTTGAGAGCAATATTGAACAAGTCCTGGCGACAACACCCCACGAGACACCAACTATACGGCTACCTGCCTCCCATCACGAAAATTATACCAGTTAGACGAACCAGGCACGCAGGACGCTGCTCGAGAAGCAAGGACGAGCTCATAAGTGATGTACTCTTGTGGACCCCCACATATGGCCAAGCAAAAGCAGGGTGACCAGCTCGAACTCTACATACAGCAGCTATGTGAGAACACAGGATGTAACCCTGAAAACCTGCCAGAGGCGATGAATGATAAGGAGAAGTGGCGAGAGAGGGTCAGAGATATCCGTGCTGGGGGCACGACATGATGATGATGATAGATTATTAGTATTTGAAGCCATACATCTGTGTTCAAACTATTTGTAAATAGGAAGTTTTAATACCATATAGCTGTGTGTAAATAAATCCTATGAAACAACTTATAAAACTAGTCAGTGTAAATGAAATAAGCGCAGTACACTAAAATGTAGTCATAAAATAACCACAGAAGGATTGACATGCCTTTAAGACCAATCAATTATAAAGACAACCTATAACATCATTATATTATATTATATTATTATCAATGAACATTGGCTTTGGGTATGGAGCGTTAGGCAGCGTTCTCTTTTTGTTTTTTGTAAGCGAGTTCGAACTCCAGTCGCGCTATTTCGTTCACTTTCGGAATAGCATTGGCTTCAAATAACCCACCCAAGTTATAAAAGATCAGCTATAGTTCAATAAACACTCGTTGGCCCTATGAATACGAGTCTTAATTTTATAGGTTGTTATTTTCTTTAGATCAGTGGTATTTACAAATTGTCTTAGATTAATAAGTGGATAGTTGTGTTAAAACCCTCTTGAAATTAAGATGGAAGAAATACTAACTAAAACCAAGTGTTACTGACACTGTTTCATTTAATGAAAATATGAAGGATTTTTAACATAAAAGAAGTGGAGTTAATTATACTACAACTACTATTACAGAATATATATATATATATATATATATATATATATATATATATATATCCAATACCTCAGCGCGAGCAAAAAGCTATTCAACGTCAATTTTCAAGTGGAGTTTAACGGGTTCGAATTCAGAGTTTTCCTTCTCCGAGACTATACCAATGTTTAAGAGTTTGTTTTGTTGTTTAATGGCATATCAACCTTCCTGGGTAATTTGATGTCAAGTCCATCCTTCTAGAAGAACAGTAGTTGTACTACCCATAGGTAGGAGGATAAGGGAATTCATACCTTTCCCAAGGGTATTTGTCCGAAAGAGAACGTAATAGCGCAAATCGAGTTCAAACTCGCTTGCTACGATTCCCCAGTCGAGCGTTTTAACCACTACACCATGAGGACATGAAAATATGATATTAAATATGTGTGACGAACGGAGGTTTATCAAAGTGTCAGGTAAATGTCCTACCCTCGGCACCCTAGATAGCGGATGTGACGGAGACATCACTTACAAGTGATAAGTTAAAGTTGATCTCCACTGAACCAAGCTAGGGAATCGCATAGGCATTCGTTTATTGTATATCATGATCACTGACAACAGCTCTGTTGGTAATGGTTGGTTGATTGTTTGAGTTTTATGGCATATCAACCTTTGTAGGTTATTTAATACCGAATCCATTTTTAAACAAATAATCAGTTCTATTTCAAGTTATTCAGTTTAGCATGAGTACTCAATTTGATTGTCAAAAACATTCTTATTTCAAGCTATACAATTCAATTTAGGATGAGTACACAGTTTAATCGTCAAAGATATTTCTATTTCAAGCTATTCAAACAGTTTTATTTCAGCCAATTCAGTTTAGTATAAGAATACATTTTGTTTACACATAATTAAATGTCAAAATAGTTCTATAATAAACAACTCAGTTAAGTATAAGTACATTTTCAATATCAAAATCAGTTCCATTTCAAACAATAGGAATTTTTAATACCATATGACTTTCCAAATAAATCTTATGAAGCAACTTATAAAACAAGTAAGTGTAAATGAAAAGGTACGCAGTACACTAACATGTAGTCATAAAATAACCTCAGAAGGATTGACATGCCTATAAGGTTAATCAATTAATCAATTATAAAGACAACCTATAAAATCATTATATTATATTATATTATATATTATATTACTATCAATTATATATATTTAACCCCTAGATAGGGCCCTATCAGGTGCTACCATTCCAGGCTGGAGTAAATCTGGTAGCAATGGCAATGAAGGGGTTCTCCGCATTCCCCAAAGCCCCAGCATCACTAGAACCTCATCATTAGATTGTTTACTGTCATATCAGGACACTCGTTTATCTTACCCCTCTGCAGAGGTGCAATCGGTGTATTTTACAGCACCAGCCGACTGAGTAACTGTTGGTGATGGTGATCATTTGATCATCAAGTGGATGAGGGAAACCTGCAAAAGACAATTCGTCTCAAATATTGGATCTTCGGTTGTTAATTTCTTTCGTTCAGTTATTGTGGCTGAGGAAATACGTGAAAATTGATGTAGGATGTAGATTGGTGGCTCTTTCTTTTTTTTCTCGTAGAAATTAGCTTTTATTGAATCGGCGAGGTTATTCCTCTTACTCCACAGTTTGGTTTGCTTTCTTCGTAGTTTTGTTTGGTTTAGTTTGGTTTTGTGTCATATCAAACATTTTGATTATTTGATGCCAAATCCTCTTTATACATATATATTAAATATATAAGATTTGTAAACACATTTTGTAGATAAAGGTTTTAAACGAGTTTAAGCTCATTCTTTTGCACGGTTAAATGTTTCGAAGAATTTCTATGTTTCACCAACAATTCAATTAAACTTCAGTAATTATCTTACACACAGTTAAATAAACAAAAAGTTCTATTTCTAACCATTCAATTTAGCGTGTCATTTGTGTTGCTCTCAGTATAATGTCAAAGTTCTATTTGACCGATAGATATGAACCTATCAGGTGCTACCACTCCTGTCAGAGTGAACCCGGGAGTAATGGCAATGAAGGGGTACTCCACATTCATCAAAGCCCCAGCATTACTAGAGCCTCACTCTCAAATTATTTAATGTCATATTAACAGGACACTCGTTGGGTGGAGGTCTTATTTCTCTAAAGAGATGCTGTCAGTGTATACAACATCCCGAGTCAACAGGGCCCTATTGTTCTTACCGCCAGCCACGAAAGAGACTAATTCGAGGAACACATCTTTTTTTTGGGTTCTCAGGACACCGAAATTCTACAACCCCCGGCTAAGATGGCATGCCTGATCAGCTCTTTCGACTACTTCGACGGCTGATGGTGTCTGGTGATTGTGGAAAATTTTGCTGAATTGCATTTTTCTCCAAGGAACATATAAAGCATTTGTCTACTCTTCTCTCTTCTGGTTGCTGTTTTTTTTTATAGCGTATCAATTCACACCCTGTGACTACTTATATACAGTGTTTTAATTTGCTTGAAGCAGTTACATGGGATTTGAGAGATTTAGATTTAGATTAAAAAGATAATTTGGATCTAGAGTCAAAAATAAAATTCAAGTAGTTTGTGAATTGAGTAAAACTACTCCTACTTCAATTGAGAAGGAGAAATGGATTATACATGGAATTGTGTCTCATTTTCCTCCACCGACTGAGCAAGGCCAGCCCACATGTTTCTTTTTGAAACCGACCCAAAGAAGAAAATGTTAGAGTAGAAATAAAACATTACTGTCTCTCGCATCCAGCATCTCTATCGTTCTTCTTTCCATCGAGATCAAGCGACAAACTGTTCTTTGATACAACCGAGGTTATTAGAAAAGACTAAACATATGGAGAGTCAAACGTTGTGATATATTTTGGAGTGTGGCAGTTTGTGACACCAATATGACGTGACGGAAGCAGTTCAAATCTTGATAGGTACACGCTGTGGTTATTAGTATCGTGTTAATTGGGAAGATGCTTCAGGTCATATGTGGTGTGAAAGCCGGACAGATAAACAAGCTACATCGTCTGATTCTGAAACATTATTTATGATATCGAAAAGGTCTTTTCTGACTCAGAAGCGATCAAAAACATTTGTTGGTTGAATGGTAAAGGTACAGTTGATCACAGAACCGTTACTATATAGCTGAAGAAATCTCTCTCAGACTGCAATAACATCGACAATCAGGCAAATTCAGGTAGACCTAAAACCATGCTCTAAGCAATAGAGCTATTAGGTATCTTAATCATATTTACCAACCCTCCACTCGGGCAGGATATGACACAAGGTCAATTTTTTAAGCGGAGTTTAACAGGTTTGAATTCAGAGTTTTCCTTCTCCTAGACTAGTTGCCTCACCAAGGCTGAAGAACATAGTCTGCCCTGCTATTTACCTATAGCTGGAGGGATAATAATTGGATTCATACCTTGCTATGAGAATTGCAATCTGTCTCGTCCAGGATTTGAACTCTTGTCGCCGTGTCCATTTCCTACGACGATAACCATTACACAATAGGCACCTCCCTTAGGGTATCTTAATATACACGAGACCCATGTGACTGCTGATAATTCTACTAATAATAATGTTGTGTTCTTTTTTGTTTCAGATTAGAAAATCACCACCATTATCGTCATGTCGTACCTCTAGCACTGGTTTCCCAGACCCTGTCTCGCCACCCGTCTCTATCATTCATCGCTTCCGGCAGGTCTTTTAGACTGCATCCTGTGTCGGTACAGAGCTGTTGTGCATAAGTTCGAGCTGGTCGTCCAACACTTGCTCGTCCATATGAAGGGGTCCATAGGAGAACGTCACTTATGAGTTCGTCCTTACTTCTCCAACATTGTCCTGCATGTCTTGATCGTCTGATTTGAATGCTTTTAGAGATGACAGGAAGGTGGTCGTATAGCTTCTGTTTCGTGGCATGTTGCATCCAGGATTTGTTTAATATAGCTCGTTGCATCCTTGTGCAATTGCTGTCAAGCTTTTTTTTTCATACGCTTAGTCAGCGTCCATTTTGTGCATCCATATAGTCGTATTAACACCACCTCTGCTTGGAAAAAATTGCTTTTCTTATCGGATAGATCTAACTTCCGTATGACCGATATCCTCTCTGTCAGTGGCTTCGCTAGTCATGTATTGATGTCATTTTCCGTAGATGAGACGCTGCTTCCAAAGTAGGCGAACTTGTCATCTTGTTTCATAGTGTGAAGATATCACCTCTTTGATGAAGAAAATTGAGATTTGAAAATAGTATAATATAAGAACTATTAATCCTTGATCACAATGCCTTGGACCAGAGAAGAAAAAATATTTTGGACACAACTTATTTGGGGACAAATTCATTCAAAACCGTCTCAAAATAGATGCAACCCATTAATATGATAATGATTTATTACTGAAACAAGAAACCGAAAAAAAGATTGCATGTCCTGGAAGCTGATATAAAAAAAACAATTATTTGATGTATCTAGTTCAAAAGATGCATTTTTTACAGGACGTGTTCCAAATGACTGCCATTGCGCTGGTCTCAGTGATAAATGATTATCATATTAATGTGTTGCATCTATTTTGAGATACCCTGTAAATCTAGCGATTAGCTCTTGAAAAGTATCAGGTGAGCTCAGCATTTCACAGTTCAGCGAGTTTGGTCGCTTTCATGACCTCTATAAAAGCATCCCAAGTTGCCAAATTGTGCCTCATGTTACAAAAATATTGCAAAACTTTTGACTCACTCTAATTGTAACATTGGGTATGAAAGTATATTATTTATTAAGGGCAGAGTAGAAAAAGTTTTGTTATTTAAAAAATGGGAAAATACAAATGTAAAGGATATTTTCTTTTAAGTTCATAAAATAGTCATGCAGGTGTTGTTGACAGTAACTGTCACTCAGAACCCCACACAAGTGGCTGGTTCCCTCACCCAGGCTAAAAGTCACGTAAGCAAAGCAATGTGTCATTCCAAGTGCTTAATTGCTATCAAGAAATTTGACAGCAGAGAAAAGTTGATTACGACAATGAAATCATGTTATAAAGACGGATAATCATTTTCAAAAACTTATCCAAACGCAGTTCTTCAACTACCTCGTCGCTAAAAGTATAGAGACGTTAAGGCCTCCATCTCAAAGCAGGTCCGCCCCGTTTACTGGGGCTGTAGAATACGCCGACTGCACTTCAGCAGAGGGAAAACTCCCCTTAACGAGTGTCTTGGATATGATACTAAACAATCTGATGGTAAGGTTCATGTAATGCTGGAGCTTTGGGGGATGCAGAGTACCCCTTTATTGCAATCACTCTGGCCCGGAGTGGTTGCACCTGACAGTATCCTATCTCTGGTTCAAATAGAACTAAATTGTGCACGTATGCTAAACTGAATTACTTGAAATAGGACTGTTTTGATATTTAAACTTCGTACTTATGTTAAACTGAATTGTTTGAAATGGAACTGTTTTTATGCTAGACTGAATTGCTTGAAATAGAACTGTTCTGACATTTAATAGTGTGCAAACAAGAAATTATACCTATGCTAAACTGAATTGTTTGAATTAGAACTTTTTGACAAAACGGAATAGTTTGAAATAGAAATGTTTTTGACAATTAGACAGTGTACTTATGCTAAACTGAATT
This sequence comes from Sepioteuthis lessoniana, assembly GCA_963585895.1. Classification (NCBI taxonomy): domain Eukaryota; kingdom Metazoa; phylum Mollusca; class Cephalopoda; order Myopsida; family Loliginidae; genus Sepioteuthis; species Sepioteuthis lessoniana. Next base: position 18,475 of record CAUZXS010006116.1, read on the forward strand.
GTTTGAAATAGAAATGTTTATTCGCATAAAAATGGATTTGGCATTAAATAACCTATAACGGTTGACATACCAAAACATTCAAACAACCAAACTAAATCAACCAAAGGACATGTCTGTGTATGACAAGAAACTTCATCTGATGAGGAGGTTCCAGTTCTGGAGATGTGGAGTATGTGAAGTCACCTCTTCATTATCATCACTCCCAGGTCCACTTTGACCTGGAATAGTAGTATTTGTTAAGGTCCCATCAATGGATCAAATAAATCTTTATAAAGATTATTCGCATTAGATAGGGAAAATAGAAACTATATAATTACTACATTAGATAGGAATATTTCGAAACCATACGACTATGTGTAAATTACCTCTGTTAGATAGGAATACTTGATATTCTGAAGAAAAAGCCTGACGGCCACTACACTAGAATACTGCGAACAATATTGAACAAGTCCTTGAGCAGCTGTACGACCACTTACCTCCCATCACGAAAACTATCCAAGTTAGACGAACCAGACATGCAGGACACTGCTGGATAAGTAGCTCATAAGTGATGTACTCCTATGGACCCCTTCACAGGGCCGGGCAAAAGCTGGGTGGCTAGCTCGAACCGATATACAGCAGCTCTGTGACGATACGGGATGTAGCCTTGGGGACCTGTCGGAAGCGATGAACAATAGGGAAGGATGGCGAGAGAGGGTCAGGGATATCCGTGCTGATGGCACGACATGATGATGATGACATTATTTGAATTGAGATTAGTTACTTAAAGTTAAATTGTTTGCAAATTATTTTTAGTAGTAGTTACTTGAAGCCGAATAACTGTGCAAACAAACGACTATTATCTTTTATAAATTACTTACTTACCTATAAAATTATTTATATTAGACAGGAATACTTGAAACTAAACAAATGTGCATATTATTTGTATTAGGTAGGAATCATTGATATCATATAACTGTATGAAAAATTTTTACGAAACAAGTACACGAAAATTGTAAATATGAATCTACTATTAATGCAATGAAATAACCCTAGACAGATTGACATGCCGTTTAATCAATCAATCTTTTAAATAAATTTCACTTACGAATAGATCATTCGTTAGTAGTTAAATGGAACACAACAAGTACCTTGGGAATTCATATTTTTCTTAAGGGGTATTGGTGTGAAATAAACAAACTCGCCGATGAAACGAGAAACCGGTTAACTGATTTCATTTCCAACAACAGTAACAGTTACGGTAAACGCGCCTTCGTTCTTTCTGTGGTACTATATATATATATATATATGTGTGTGTGTGTGTGTGTGTGTGTGTGTGTGTGTGTGTGTGTGTGTGTGTGTTTGATTAAATGGTAAAGACACATTTTGTCTATATGATTTTATTAAGATCCTTTCAAGCGTCTTAATTTCAGGTTGGAATTGGTGGATGAATTTACCGAAATTGTCCCGAGCACTTCCGGATCTTTCACCGGCCATCATCAGGAGTTGCTTGTATGTATAAGGAGTGTTTTTTAAAGAGTCTTTTAAAGAGTCTTTTTAGTTTTTTTTATAACATTACAAAATAACGTAAACGCAGGGTTGGATATAACTGAGATGATGATGTATTTAAAATACAGTATGCTATCAACAGAATATGTAATATCTTTTTTAAAAAAGCCTAAAACTCTTTCAAAAACCCGGGACAATTTTGGTAAATTCATCCACCAATTCCAATGTGAAATCAAGACACTTATTAGGAAACTTGAAAAGATATTAATAGAATTGCGTAGACTAAATTGGTCTTTATTATCTAATTAAGCGAGCTTAAATGAAAGACTGCCGCCAAACTATATACACACACACAAGCATATATATATATATATATATATATATATATATCAGGATGCATTATATGTATAACTGTGTTCGATTAAATAATGAAGATGCATTTTGTCTCCATAATCTTATTAGGATCCTTTCAAGTTTCCTGACAAATGCTTTGGTTTTAGGTTGGAGTTGGTAGATAAATCTTAAATAAAGGTCAGCTGTCCAACCATACACACACACACACACACACACACACACACACACAAATATATATATGTGGGAAAAGACGAGATTGCCAATCGTCAGACGCGTTACTCGATGAAATGCTGCCAAGAAAGGAAACCCGTCTGGCCACAACCGAGGGAATGTTTAGCACTGACGTTCCCCAAGAAAACCAACCCTCAAAAATCCTATCATTTCATGAACTTTTGGCAAAAATTTCATGGCGTAATTTCAAATGTTGGTTAGTTGCTTGCTTGTTTGCTAGGATTTTATAGCATATCAAACTTTATAGGTTATTTAATGCCAAATCCATTTTTATACATATACTCAGTTCTATTTCAAACAATTCCGATATGCATTTGTACACAGTTCAATTGTCAAAACCATTTCTTTTTCGAGCTATTCAGTTTAGTCAAACAGTTCTAATTAAACAATTCAGTTTAGCATAAGTATAGATTTTGTTTACACACAGTTAAAAGTTAAAAACAGTTCCATTTCAAACTATTCAGTTTAGCATTAGTATGCAGTTTAGATGTCAAAATAGTTATATTTCGAGCAATTCAGTTGAGTATAAGTAGGCAGTTTAATTCTACTTGACCCCTAGATAGGACCCTATCTGGTGCTACCACTTCCGGTCAGAGTGGATCTGGAAGCGATGTCAATGAAGGGGTACTCTACATTCCCCAATGCTCCAGCATTACTAGAACCTCACGATCAGATTGTTTAGTGTCATATCAGGACACTCATTGGGGGAATCTTACCATTCTGCAGAGATGCAATCGGTGAATTCCACTGCCCCCGCCGACTGGGAAACGTAATTTAAAACTGGTCTTGCAAACGGATGGAGCTACTCGCAGAATTTGAAAAGTGGCCGGAAATGTGACAATATATGACGTAAATTAATGTAATCCTTTTAAAATTAGTTGATTGATTGTTTTTGATAGCCGTTTACTCTTTTGTGTCGTTGTTTTTTAAGGGTTTCTTTTTCACACATGGTCTAATCGAATTTGAATAAGTCTTAAATAGTTCTATTTGATCCTAACAAATTCTACCAGTCCGAGTCAAAGTGGACATGGGAGTAACAGAAAAATAGGAGTGATTCCACAATGTCCTGGTCAAGAGCTTCTCTATTAGATTCAGTTTAGTATCATACCCAGGATACCACTTTTTTCGGTGGGGGGCAATATACAGGGATATATCCAGGGTATTCAAAACGCAACAGACAAGATGATTGGAATGTCAGCTATTTGTGCTTTAAAACAAAGAACATAAAAAAATCGCTTATCAGTACTCGATAATGATGCTTTAAAGCGAAATTTTGAGAAGAACGTTACCGACAATACTCAAATACTTTTAAAAGGGTTAAATATTATGCGTAGAGCCTTCCATAAACTTCAGGAAAAAAAACGTATTTTTTACAAAAATACTTTTTATTCATAGTAATGTTATTATTGGAAATTTCCTTTCGAATTTCTAAGACTCATTATTAAAAATCCGTCACCCAAATATTTTTATCCTTGATTGTGGCAATAATTACTTCCAGACATTTTAAATAAGGATGTTCAATGTGGAAAAAACAGTTTGTTAGTTTGTTACAATTTTTTTTTTTACTTTTTTTTATCTTTTTAATCGTATTCAAAACTCATTATCCAATGATATTGATCAGGAAATAAAATACCGTTTTTGCTCAAAATGCAAATGTCAACCCTTCCATTTCCTCTTCAATATCTTTCTCCCCTCTTTATTGTCCTTTTTTTTTATTAAATCTTGTCCTCTCTCTCTCTCTCTCTCTCTCTCTCTCTCTCTCTCTCTCTCTCTCTCTCTCTCTCTCTCTCTCTCTCTCTAAATACTTCGTTGGCTAGCCATCTATAGTTTTTCAGAGGAACCATTATAAAACGTGTTTATGTTTCAAATCCCATCTGTTCATTCTGGTCTACGATTCCAGACGGCTCTAGTCTTAAAGGTTAAAGACATTGATAAGTTAGACAACTTGCTTCTGATATCCATTATTTACAACCTTTTGAATCAGACAACAAAAGAAAAGAAGAAAAAAGATTAAATTAAAATGCAGACGAAAAACGGAAAAGAATCGAAGAGAAATATTCAAAGAACAAACAAAAATCATAATTCCATTCTTGATTATTTAGTCTTAAACACACACACACACAAACACACACACATATATATATATATATATAAATATATATATATATGCGTGTGTGTGGGTGGGTGCGTGTGTAAGTGTGAGTGAGTCAGAGATAGAGTGTGTGATTTAGAATAGTGGGTCTATCACAAATGGTCTCTCGATTCCAGGCGACGAAATAAATGGATAAATAGGCATTTAAAGTTTGTTTCCCATTTTTATTAATTCATTCCTTGATTATTTTATTTATATATATACATACAAATATATATATATATATATATGTGTGTGTGTGTGTGTGTGTGATGTTCCTACTGATCAACTTAGGTCGTAAAACTGGCAATTCTATAAAGCTTTTATAATGGCTATGGTCTTGATCGATTTTAGGTTGGGAATAATCGTTTGTAATAGTTGACCAATATTTCGACGGTTATGTGGCTTTCTCATGAATATTGAAGACAAGCACGAACACAACGTAATTTTACTTTTATATATTATTAATTATATATATATATATATAGTGTTCTTATTTTTCCAAAGGGTTCTCTCGATTTCTTGTTTGATGCGGTAGGGGAGCAGGGCATTATAAACCTTAGCATCTATACAAGTAAGTCATACCTTTGTAGTTTTTGTCAGAATGGTTTTCGGAGTAATTGATCCACAACTTCAGAGATGCTGACTATCCGTCGAATCATCATTTAAAAACAGCTCGAAGCAACACTACTGTTCGTAGATTTCTCCAATGCGTTTGATTCCATACACAGAGAAAAGATGGGACAAATACTAAGAGCGTATAGTTTCACCAAAGAAGCTGTTACAGCAATAATTGTTGCTTTATAAAAACACCTAAGCAAGGATTCGTTCACCCGATGTAGACACAGATTTCTTCCACATTGTTGCTGGAGTTGTGCAAGGATATACACTAGCACCATATTTGTTTATAATCTGCCCAGATTACGCACTTTGGGTATCGATAATTCTAATAAAAAGAAAATTGCTTTACGCTAAAAAAGCAAAAAGTAGACGATATCTTACAGAAACTAAAACATCCGTAGATTATGCAGATGATCTAACGCTTCTTGCAAATACACCTGACAAAACTGAATCCCTGCTGCATAAACTAGAGAACACAACAGGAGGTACTTGCACCCACGTGAACACAAATATAACTGAGTACATGTGTTTTAAATGAGAATGAGCCATCTCCATTCTAAGTGGAAAATCTCTAGGATTAGTAGACAAGTTCTGATACCTCGGCAGCAATATCACATCTACGGAAAGTGATGTCAGCATACGTGTAGTGAAGGCGTGGAATGCCATTGACAAGTTACTGATCATTCAGTAGGCTATTGGTCGGCCAAAACATACCCAGTTGGCCCAATTGAGGATAGATATTAATCTGTAGCAAAATCATATGACAAAGCCAAACTAGTTGCATCGAGACATTGACTGTAATACCTTTCTCAATAAATATAACTAAAGGTATTGTATGTATTTATTTACCCCTCTGCATGAGCAAAATGCAACACAAGGTCAATTTTTAAGCAATGTTTCACAGGTTTGAATTCAGAGTTTTCCTTCTCTTATACCGGTTTCCATACCAAGGTCAAAGAACCCAGTCAGCCCTATTTATCAATGGCTAGAGGAAAAATAGTAGGCTTCATATCATTCCCAAGGGTATTAGCTCAATCAGAACAGCCTCGTCCAGGATTTGAACTTGGTTCATTATGTCCATTTCCATCAACGATAACCATTACACCAGGGAAATTGTAGGAAATTCTCATGTTTAGTTTTATAGCGATGTTATAATGAACCTACAAAATTCATCAATGGACCTTAATTTGTATTACAGTTAAATCCTTTTATGTTGATCTCTGTGTTAATATGTTAGATATGATCACCGAAAAGGAACTTAGGTTGAAAATGTGTCAGTCTGATGAAGTCTCAGTGAGTGGTATATATCGATTGGAGGAGGTGCCCGTGGTGTAATGGTTATCATCGTAGGAAATGGACACGGCGACACGAGTTCAAATCCTCGACGATACTGATTGCATTTCCCATAGCCCTAATACCCTTGGAAAGGGTATGAATCCAATTATTCTCCCTCCAACTATGGGTAAATAGTAGGGCAGACAGTTATCAGCCTTGGTGAGGCAACTAGTCAAGGAGAAGGAAAACTTTGAATTCAAACCTGTAAACTCCGCTTAAAAAATGACCTTGTGTCATATCTTGCCCGAGTGGAGGGGTTGGTAAATATGGTATATATCGATTTTTAGGGGTATTTTCCTCTAGTTAACGCCTTTGTCATAAAGCTTTGGATTTTTGCCTCGACGTATTAGATGACCCCTAATTTTGTAAAAATCTTTTCAGACTTAAATGGTTGACTTGTATGGCAAAATTTACTATATGCGTTTGTAATACATGGTATTCGTGAAGTTTGTTCATCGGTCGTATCGATACTGCTGTATGGATGCACGACTTGGACTCTAACTAAACGGCTGGAGAAGAAGCTAGACAGCAATTGCACAAGAATGCTGCGAGCAATATTGAACAAGTTCTGGCGGCAACACCCACAAGGCACCAACTATACGGCCACCTGCCTCCCATCACGAGAACTATCCAAGTTAGACTAACCAGACATGCAGGACACTGCTGGAGAAGCAAGGACGAGCTCATAAGGGATGTTCTTTGAACCCCCACATATGGCTGGGCAAAAGCAGGACGACCAGCTGGAACATACATTCAGCAGCTATGTGAGGATACGGGATGTAGCCCTGAAGACCTACCAGAGGCGATGAACGATAGGGAGAAGTGGCGAGAGAGGGTCAGGGATATCCGTGCTTGCGGCACGACATGATGATGATGATATGGTTCTTTAGTTGGTTACTTCGTTTTAGAGCATATCAACCTTCGTGGGTTACTTAATGCCTAATCAATCTTTGAGAAACCGTAGTGTGTACTATTTAACCTAGAGGTGGGTCTGTGTATATGCTTGAGTGTGTGGTGTTGTGTATTTAAGTTTGTGTGCTTGTTAGAAGCAGAAGATACCCCGCAACAACAATTACGACGCCGACTACGCCGATGACATAGCGATACTGGCAAATACACCTGACCAAGCCGAAACACTTCTGCATAGTTTGGAACGAGCAGCAGCAAGCATAGGCCTCCATGTTAATGCACACAAAACGGAATATATGTGCTATAACCAAACGGGGGACATCTCCACTCTAAAAGGAACCCCTCTTAAACTAGTAGACAAATTCACGTACCTAGGAAGCAGCGTCGAATCAACCGAAAAGGACATCGAAACGAGGTTAACGAAAGCATGGACAGCTATCAATAGGCTATCGACTATATGGAAATCAGACCTAACAGATAAAATGAAACGCAGTTTCTTCCAGGCAGCGGTCACATCGATACTGCTATATGGATGCACTACATGGACGCTAACAAAACGGCTGGAGAAGAAACTAGATGGCAATTACACAAGAATGCTGCGTGCAATCCTGAACAAGTCCTGGCAGCAACACCCCACAAGACACCAACTGTACGGCCACCTGCCCCCTATCACGAAAACTATTCAAGTTAGGCGAACCAGACATGCAGGACATTGCTGGAGAAGCAGAGATGAACTCATAAGAGATGTACTCTTATGGATCCCCACACATGGCCGCGCAAAAGCAGGACGACCAGCACGAACGTACATTCAGCAGCTATGTGAGGATACAGGTTGTTGTCCTGAAGACCTGCCTAGGGCGATGAACGATAGGGAGGAGTGGCGAGAGAGGGTCAGGGATATCCGTGCTGCCAGCACGATATGATGATGATGATGATGACATATCAACCATTGTAGGTTATACATATAACTAGCTCCATTTCAAACAATTCAATTTAGCATAAATACAGTTTTTAGTTTACACACAGTTAACAGTCAAACAGATCTTTTTCAAATAATTCAGTTTAGCATAAGTTCGCAGTTTAAATGTCAAAACAGTTCTATTTCAAACAATTCAGTTTAGCATAAATACTCAGTTTAATTCTATTTGACCCATACATAGGACCCTATCAGGTGCTACCACTCCGGGCCAGAGTGGACCTACGCAGTTTAAATGTCAAAACAGTTCTATTTCAAACAATTTAGTTTAGCATACATTCTCAGTTTAGTTCTATTTGACCCTATCAGGTGGTACCACTCCGGACCAGAGTGGACCTGGGAGCGATGGCGTAAAAGGGGTACTCTGCGTCCCTCAAAGATCCAGTATTACTGGAACCTCAGCATAAGATTGTTTAGTGTCATATCTGTGAAACTTGCCGAGGGAGTCTCATCCTTTTCAGAGCTGCAGTCAGTGTATATTCTGCAGCCGCAGCTGACTGTGTCATTGTGTGCTTGTGCATGTGGCTGTGAATGTGAGTACTTACCCAACCCCTCCGCTACCATCAGGATGCGAAACAGGTTTTATTGGAGTAAACTTAGCATTAATCCAGAGATTGTTTTTCTTCTTCTAAATTGGTTGCAGCCCAATCGGCTACGGCTGTAGAATACACCGACTGAATCTCTGCAGAGGGGCAAGACTCCCCCACTCGAACGAGTGTCATGGATATGACATTAAAAAATCTGATTGTGAATCTCTAGTAATGCTGAAACTTTGGGGAATGCGGAGTAACGCCTTCATTAAAATTACTCACCGGTTCACTCTGATTCAGAGTGGTAATACATGGTAGGTGCCTATCTATGGGTCAAATATAACTAGTTGACATTTAAACTGCGAGCAAACAAATGGCTTATGCTAAATTGAGTTGTTTGAAATAGATCTGTTTGATCCTTTAACTATGTGTAAACAAATATTTAATTGAATTAGTGAATTAATTGATATCTAATTGAATTAGTGAATACTTGCAACTATTTAATTTTGTTGAATTAAGCTAAATTGAATCGTTTGAAATAGAACTGTTTGATCATTTAACTTTCCGTATCTACAAAATGAGTTTACAGATCATATATATTTAACATATGTGTAAAAACAGGATTTGGCTATAAATACCCAATAAATGTTGATATCCCTTAAAACCAAACCTTGACCAGTTGCCTTAGAGAGAAGGTGAGTCTTTTATCTTCTGAAAGTCTCCTTTGAATGTAGCCACTAAAACGTTTTGAAAAACAAAAGAAAAAAAACTTTTGTTCAATAAAACTCCAGAAATCCAACTGTCAAAAAACAAAACGCTTTCTCATCTCTTGGTTCAAGCTAGATGACCTCTAACCTCATCTGCCAATCAATGCCTCTGCACTTCCGATAGCAGTGCGTGAGTGGGAGGCTATTATATAACAATGGATATATGTGTATGAATATGTGTGAGTAGTTATAGGTGATCGAGTGTTTATATTTAAGAGTGTTTGTATGTGGTGATGTTTGCGAGAGAAAGACAAAATGATTTTTATGTGTGAATGTGCTAGTGATATTAATGTGCTGCGTATTAGAGTGTGTCTACGTATGTTTGTATTTGTTGGCGTATTGTATGTATTTAAAAGTTGGATATGTGTGTGTATGTATGATTGATTTAGTTTCGTTATATAATTGCATATCTAACTGCGTTGGTTATTTAATGCCGATTTCATTTTTATACAAATAAGTAGTTCTATTTCAAACAATTCAGTTCATCATAAGTATACAGTTTAATTGACAAAACCATTTCTATTTCAAGTAATTCAGTTTACTCAAACAGTTCTAATTCAAATAATTCAGTTTGGTATGAACATAGTTTTTTGTTTACTCATAGTTAAATGTCAAACAGTTCTATTTCAAACAATTCAGTTGAGCGTAAATATAGTTTCAATATCAAAAACAGTTCTATGTCAAGCAGTTCAGTTTAGTATAAGTACACAGTTTAGTTCTATTTGACGCATAGATTGGACCTTATCAGGTGGTAACAATCCGGACCAGAGTGGACCTGAGAGCGATGGCAATGAAGGGGTACTCCACATTACCCAAAGCTCCAGCATAACTGTAACCTCAGCATCAGATTGTTTAGTGTCATATCCAGGACACAAGTTAGGGCAGGGTCTCACTCCTCTGCAGAGATGCAGACGGTGTATTCTACAGCCCCAGCTGACTGGGCAATTTGTTGGTTATTTAATGCCAAAGCTATTCTTGTAGAAGCACAATGTTGGCACTAATTAGCCTATAACTGAGATGGTCAGGCAGTTCATACTTTTCCCAAAGGCATCAGTACGAAAATAAAACTTAAAACATGACTGGGGTTCGAACTTGCGTTCTATGATGTCGCAATACTTTTATATGTTTGTGTATGATTGAGTATGTGTTTGTGGGTGTATACCTTAGTGTTTGGATTTTTACAAGTTTGTGTGTGGTTGAATCGGAATGTGTATATGTTTGTGTGTTCGTGAGGTTGAATTTGTGTGTGAGTTTGTGCTTTATAGTAAGTTTACGTATTTACGTTTGATAGAGAGAGGGCTTGTGTGTGTGAAAGAAAGAAAGAAAGAAAGAAAGAAAGAGATAATGAAAGAGAAAATAGAGAGAGTGCTTGTGTGTGTAAGAGAGAAAAAAAAGAAAGATAGATAGATAGATAGATAATGAAAGAGAAAATTGAGAGCGTGCTTGTGTGTGTGAAAGAGAAAAAAAATAGATAGATTGATAAATAGATAGATAGATAGATAGATAGATAGATAGATAGATAGATAATGAAAGAGAAAATAGAGAGCGTGCTTGTGTGTGTGAGAGAAAAAGAAAGAAAGAAAGAAAGAAAGAAAGAAAGAAAGAGAAAATAGAGAGCGTGCTTGTGTGTGTGTGTGTGTGAGAGAGAGAGAAAAAAAGAAAAAAAGAAAGAAAGAAAGGAAGGAAGATAGATAGAAAGAGATAATGAAAGAGAAAATAGAGAGCGTGCTTGTGTGTGTGAGAGAAAAAAAGAAAGAAAGGAAGGAAGAAAAAAAGAGATAATGAAAGAGAAAATAGAGAGCATGTATGTACCTATTTATGAGTGTATGTGATCTTGTGTGTCAGAGTTTATGTTTTTTTGTGTGCGTGCATGACTGTACATCTATGTGGGATTATGTTTGCGTGTTCGTGCGCGTGTGTGCGCAAATTCGTGAGTGCATCAAATATGATATTAATAATAATGATAATAATAATATTACACAAGTAATTGTCACGTGATCCCAAAATCAACACGTGTTTTCAGACAATAGAACGAAGCTTTTAAGTCTTTGAGTGACTTTTAACGGATAATTTTGTGATTTTACACACAACATTAATACTGTATATCTTCAGACAAAAATAATCAAGAAAAATTTTCGAAGCAGTTGTATTCTTTGTTCGTTTTCTTTCCCACTTCGTTAACACACGTTTGTGACACATCAGTTAACTGAAGATAATTGTTAGCGAATTTGATTCTCATTGGAGGCTCTGTAATTCTGGTCTAAGCTAAGTTTAATTAATGATTATAGACAAGGGAATCTTGCTTATATGTCCTTTACATACTTCCTTGTGGTCTTAAGAGGCACGTTTAGCGAAGCATTTCTCGTCTTAGGAAATAGAATAAAAAAAAACAAGTTCAAATACAGCAATTTATCAATAGCTAAGGGAATGGAGACATGGATTCTTGCCTTTCCCGAGAGTATTACTTCATTGGGTATACAAATTGTTCATCTTTTACCCAAAGAACATGTGGCTGATTGTACTGGGCTACAAGGTAACAAATCATCATCAAGTCGAGCTGATAACACGAAGTTTTCTCTCTCTCTCTCTCTCTCTCTCTCTCTCTCTCATAATTCATCCCTATCGATCTTCGTTTCTGGTAGGTCTTCTCGAATGTATCTAATGTCCGCACAGAGCTGATGTGAATAAGTTTTCGCTGGTCAGCCAACACTGGCACGTCCACGCATGGGGGTCCAGACGATTGCGTTGCTTATGAGTTCGTCCTTTCTTCTTCAGTTGTGCTCTGTATATCTTGTTCGTCTGACTTATATGCTTTGTGAGATTGGAGGTAAGTGGTCGTACAGCTGTTGTTTCGTAGAGTGTTGCTTCCAGAATTTGATGAAAAGAGCTCGTAGAATTCTTGTGTAGTTTCCATCTAGCTTTTTTCTATGTGTTTCATTAGCGTTCATATGGTGCATCCTTACAGTTGTATTAACTCTACCAAAGCTTGGAAAAAATCCCGTTTTGTTTTATCGGATAGATAAGATTTCTACATGATCAATAACCTGCTAATATCATACCACGCTTTCACTAGGTGGATGCTGACATAATTTTTAGTCGATGAGATGCTGCTGGCGAGGTGTGTGAACTGGTCTATTATTTTTAGAGGTTTGCTAATTCTAGTGGAGATAGTGCATTCCTGTTTTAAACACATAAACTTTGTTTTATTTGCGTTTACGTCGAGGCCATTGCATCCACTTACCATGTCATAGGGATTCGGCTTTGGCTGGTGTATTTATAAGAAGTATACTAACATCAGCAGGACACATATCGTAATAGTTAAAGGCGTTGGATCCCAAACCTTCTAAGAGACAATCAATTGGAGGTTGCACGTTCAATCCTGACAACAGGTGAGTAACAATACAGGAATACTAAACACTTGTAACTGGTTATGGTTAACTGACTCTGAGCAAGCGATCTCCGTGGATTAAATGAAGGACATCCGTGTAGGCTTCCGAGTTCGACAAGAAACAACAGAAGACCGGAGGAAATAAGGGCCGAAACGTTGTGAATATAACAATGAAGACAGCTGTTCGAAAACCCTGAATGATAAAAAAGACATCTGCGTAATTTTGTCTGTTATAGTTTCTGCGGGATATCATATGCTTCCTTGACTTTTTTTAGTGTGAAACCACTCTTTTTCATTAGATCTATGGACGTTCAATGTACGTCTACATAATCATCACGTCATATTGACATCATAGGGTTCTATGACTCTCTCTTGCCATCCATCCCTATCATCCACAACACCATGAAATTCCTTTAAACTATTTTTTTTATTTGATCTATGGACGTTCAAAGAACGCCTACATCATCATCACATCATATGGAAAACACAGGTTTCTATGACTCTTTCTTGCCATCCATCCCTATCATCGACTACACCTTGAAACTCCTTTAAACCATTCTCTTTTATTAAATGTATGAACGTTCAAAGTACGTCTACATCATCATCATGTCATATTGACAACACAGTGTTCTATCACTCTCTCTTGCAGTCCATCCCTATCATCCACAACACCTTGAAGCTCCTTTAAACTACACCCTGTATCTGCACAGATTTTACGTTATTAAATCTTTGTAGTTCGGCCAGCACAGGCGCGTCCATATGTAGGTGCCCAATCAAGAACGTCACTTATGAGTTCACCAATGCTTCTGTAACAGTGCTCTGTTTAGCATATTATGGCGTTTGACGTTATGTGATTAATAGATATTGATAATGCAGCGTCAGCTTTTAGCGTTGGCTTATAAGGTGAGAAGCACATAAAGTGTGTGAGTGATATTTTTACAAGTAGGACTGGAAACGTCTCTTATAAAACAGGAGAGTTCGTACTTTGATATTCTATAATCTAAGGGGGATAACTTCAGGTTACATCACTCAGTCTTATTCGCCTTACGTAGATGTTTTGTGTGATGGGATGTAAGTTGCTGTACAGGAATTTTATAAACAAAAGATAGATCTACTAAATAGTAGGATTTTCCTTTTGTATTGTCAATAGAAAAGAAAAAGAAATTCCCGCGTTATTTTCTTACTATGGTGGCCCAGAAGGATTAATTCTGGCTCTCCCTGATATGCAGGCTCTTTTCGGTGTTTCGCATTCTAATTCAGAAATCTAACTGAAAACACAGTATTCGATCTTTGTTTACATGCTTGTAATCACCAATCAAAATTCTTCTTTTCATTAAAACTTCTTTTCAACCGACTGTCAGCCTTAAGTGTATCCCCTGAAAACGTATAAGCCTCCTCTCCGAAAATAGGTGTCCAGGGTATGACACTAAACTACACCCAACGATGAGGCTACACTTCTGTAGATCCAGTGGGTGGGGAGTACCCTTTCATTTGTCATTACTCTGAGTTCTAATCTGACCCCGACTGGTACTATCAGTTAAGGTCCAATCTATGGATCAAACTGATCAGGTTAAAAGTATTTGCATAAAAAATGAATACTTGATACCATATCTCAGTTTTCTAAATCATTTTATGAATACTTACTTAGAAGCTATAATTATTCACTATTCATTAATGTTAGTTACTTGAAACGATATAACTGTTTGAAAACAATTCGGTTTGATTTGGTTTTGTTGCATATCGGTTATTTAATATATTAAATATATGATTTGTAAACGCATTTTGTAGATATACACAGTTCAATGATCGAACAGTTCTATTTCAAATAATTCAGTTTTTCATAAGTCAAAGTTAAATCGTCCCAATTATTGCTATGTATAACTGTTAGTTATACATAGCAATTCAACTAAACGTCAGCCATTTGTTTACACCCAGTAAAATGATCAAATAGTTCTTTTTCAAACAATTCAATTTAACATAGATCGTTTGTTTGCATTCAGTGTAAATGTCAAACAATTCTATTAGATCCATAGATTGGACTCTTTCAGGTGTAACCACTTTGGACCACAGTGGACCTGTCAGTAATGAAAATTAAGGAGTACTCCACATCACCAAAGCTCAAGTATAACTGGAAAGTCACCATCAGATTGTTAAATGTCATATACGGGACATTCGTTGGCGAGGGGTCTAACTTCTTTGCAGAGATGCTGTCGGTCTATTATACACCCCCTAGCCGACTAAGATGGTTAGCAAATACATAATCATTATCAAATAGACCTAATTACTTGAAACCATGTAAGTAAAGATGGTGACCGTAGTTGAGGGTGACCCGAAGGCTCATTTTTCAATAGCTATTACACCAAGATGTTGAGGAGGCCACTTCTCCTTTCCTTGAAACGTTACACTTTACCCTTAATGCGTACTTTATAATCTTGATTGTTAGGCAAGGGGTTATCAATACCATTTTTTGATTCTTTAGATTGAACCATTGGAGAACGCTCTACCCAATAGCCTAATAGTGTATAAAATGTCAGCATTCGATAGGCATACTTGATATCATCAAAAGAAAAAAAAATCAATTAAAGAGGAATCTAAAGTTAATATTTGATAATGTGGAACAGATCTCAAAATATAATTATGAACATAGTTACCATCATTCTCTTTCAGCTCCGTTGATGGTTCTATATATTAAAGTTGCACTGTTCTTCATTCTCACTATCACAAAAGTGCGCCGGTAGCCAGTTTCTTGTAATACAAAAAGTTTATTGTGCGTCGATAGGCATGAAATTGTAGCCAACAAGGATCGCTTGCTAGAGGTGTCTATTGAAATATGCCTTTCTTTTATCAAAATTACAATTTTTACATGTTGTTTTTACATGGAATAAAACAAGCAAATCTACAGAATTCTTTTCAACTTCAAGATTAAAAGTTAAATTTTGATAAAGTTGTTCTGAAAAAAAACCTTGGAGTCTGATTTACTTTTGAAACCGGGTGATCTGTATTAAAAATAAAGTTTAGTTTGGTTTTATGGGTTTCTTCTTGGTTTCTTTCTTTGTTTAATGGCATACAAACCTTCGTGGGTTATTTAATGCCAAAGCTATCGTTTTCGTAGAACAGCAGTGACGCTATTTAACCCATAGCTGGGAGGTTGGGAGGTTCATACCTTTCCCAATGGTATTTGTCCGTAAGTGATCGTAATAGCGTGACAGGAGTTCAAATTTGTTTACTATGATTCAACAGACCAGTGTTTTAACCATTACACCACCAGGACACCCCCTCTGGTTTTATGGAGTATCAACCATTGTAGGTAATCTAATGCCAAATCTGATTTATTGATATATATTAGATATATATTATTTGTAAACAAGTCAACAAAGTTAAATAGTTACAAGTATTTCTGTGTACAACTAACATTAGTCATTTGTTTGCACACAGTTAAATGATCCAACAGTTCTGTTTCTAACAATTCAATTTAGCATAAGTCAGCAAAGTGAAATGGTTCCAAGTACTGCTATGTATTACTGACAGTCAATTAAACATCAATCATTTATATACACACAGTTAAATGATCAAATAGTTCTATTTCAAACAATTCAATTTAGCTTAGTTATTTGTTTGCACTTAGTTTACATGTGAAACATATCTATTTGACCCATAGATAGGACCCTTTAAGGTGCTACCACTCCGAGCCAGAGTGGGCCAGGGAGGAATGGCAATGAAGGGGTAATCTGCATTCCCCAAAGGTCCAGCATTACTGGAGCTTCCCCATCAGATTGTTTGATGTCATATCTAGGACACTCGCTACAGTCGTCTTACTTCTCAACAAACATGAAGTCGGTATATTTTACAGCCCCAGCTAACTGTCTTGAATAAAAATAACGAAAATCTATATATAACAAACCAGTTATAATTTCAATATGATCATTAGATGATGGTTACATATATGAAACTCGGAATAATATAAATATGTAAGTATAAATGGGCAATGTATGCTATTCCATTGCCTCAGAGCATAAAATAACCCTAGATAGTTTGACATGCCATAATCATTAATCAATTAATCAATCAAAACCTATTTTTAGTTTTAGTACTTATATTTTTGCACTGGAAAAATGCCACCTTTGGTCTCTCAATATATCAATCATCAAGGAGGTGTTGAAATGGGTGAACTGCAATGAGTGTCCTTGCTCATAATTTTATACTTTGAATAGCACCTCGAAAGTTTGAACAATAATTCTTTCAGTCTATTTCCATCGTCTTTTATTGATATTCAAATTTTCCGCGATTCCTTCTATTTTAAATTTTCATCTCATTTTTTTTTACTTTTACCATGGGAAATACAAGTGTCTAGATTATGATTAATTCCACTTTTTTATTTTATTCGTAACAACTTGCACTTTCTTACAAAAAATCTGATTGGGGATAGGACTTTTCCTGGAATGATTTTTTTCCTCATGTATTTTAGAAAAAAATAGCGCAACCAGATGGATTACATACTGTGCGAAAAGAAAGAAAGAAAGAAAGAAAGAAAGAAAGGGGAAAACAAAGGAATAGAGGTGAAAGTGTAAAGAGAAAGGAAAAAGAGAAAGAAATAGGAAGTAAGACGAACTAAGAAGAAAATATCAACAGAAGAAAATGAAATACATTAAAAAAAAAGAGAAGGTGGGAAAGGAAATTCAGAAAGATTTGCAGAAAGGTAAATGAATAGAAAGAAAGAAAGAAAGAAAGAAAGAAAGAAAGAAAAGTTCTAGCAGTCGAAAGAAGAAAAAAAACGAAAAGAATCAACAAATTGAAAAACAGAAATTACGAAAAAAGAAACAAACAAACAATCAAATGAATAAACAAGGTGAGGTGAAGGTCCAAAGAAACATAGTAACAAATGAAACAAATCAACAAAAATACAAGATGATAAGTAGAAAGAAAGAAAGAAAGAACGACAGAAAGAAAGAAAAAAGAGGAGAGCGTAAAAGTTGGAAAAAGAAAAGAGGAAACGTCAAAGATAGATTTGTCATGGTTATCAGAAAATATTTCCTATCCTGGCTTAAAAACCATATGTCCAAACATACTGACAACTAAGTAAGCACCGATTCCAGCGATATCACCAAAGTTAAGCAACGTTAAGCCTGCTCAAAACTTTGATGAGTGTTTACGTAAGGACCCCAACCGCCGTAAATAATACGGAGTCTGCTTTCGAGATTAAGGAACGCTCAGTAAATTCCCCCAAAACAATAAGTTCAAAACTGAAATGGTTACCCACTCGATTCTGACTTGGTTGAATATTGCTTCAAACGGATACCGGTATTTTCGGCGTGTTTAGACTGTAATTGTCGTGATAAAAGCAAAGAATGCTGTGTATGAGAGGAGGAAGAAGATAGTACGGAGATGTTCCTTGATTTCTTTCGTGCCAATGATTCATTGTCCGTTGACGATGAATAAGACTCCTTTGCAAAAACGTTTTACCTATTCTTAACTGACGCCATTGTGTGTACACAGCACAAAGGTGTTCGTATTTACGATTCGCTGAATAGCATTACTGACCTTCGTTTCTTTCTTCTTTTTTTTTTGTTTTCTTCTCTTTTTGCCCGCACTGACTTCGTTTTTGAAAGCAAGTACCATTTCTTAACTTTAATGACACGAATGAACGGAAGGAAGGAAAGAAAGCGAAAGAAAGAAAGGGACTGAAGAAGAACAAGAACAAGAAAAAAATGAACGAATGACGTGTTTAAAGAAGAAGAAGAAGAAGAAGGTTTGGAGGTCAAAACTTTAAAAAGAAGGGAATAAAGGGTGAAGAGATAGAGAAAGAAAAATAAGAAAAGTGGGAGTATAAATGTTGAAGTAAAGGAAATTTAGAGAATGTGGGAGGACGGGTGAAAAGAAAAATAGGAATGAGGTCGGGAGGAGAAAAAGAAATTATAGCATAATAAAGGAGTAAGGTGAGAAGTGGGGTTAGATTTTATGAAAGAAGAAGAAGAAGAAGAAGAAGAAGAAGAAGAAGAAGAAGAAGAAGAAGAAGAAGAAGAAGAAGAAGGGAATAAACAAGGAAGAAAATAAGGGGATGAAAGAGATGAAAAAAGCTGAGGGGATGAGGAGAAATGAAGGGGAAAGAAAATAGATTAGATGAAGAAGATAAAGAGGATAAATAAAGGAAAAAGGCAAGAAGGGAAATTAGATTATAGGAAAATAAAAAGAAAAGGAAGTGGGGGGCAGAAATTAAAGTGCAAAACAATAAAGAATAAGATTAGATGAAGAAGAATTCCAAGATGGGAATGAGAAATTAAAGATAAACTACGTGGATCGCTTAGAGCGCTTTATAAAGACAAAATGATGAAGATAAAAGTCCATTGAGAGTTTGGCGAAATAAACAAATGGAAAATAAGATAGTAAAGAGAAAGAGATGAGTAGAATAGAAAGAAAGAAAGAAAGAAAGAAAGAAAGAAAGAAAGAAAGAATATTTCTTTGAGTAGAATAAGACTATTTTAAAAGAAGAAGAAGAAGAAGAAGAAGAAGAAGAAGAAGAAGAAGAAGAAGAAGAAGAAGAAGAAGAAGAAGAATGAGGAATGAAAAAAGAAGGTAAGAAAGAGGATATGATTAGATAATGAAGAAGAGAAAGCAGAGGAATAAGAAAGAAAGGTAAGAAAGGAAACAAGTTTGGATGAAGAAGAAAAAGAAAAAAAAAGAGGAGGTATGAAGAAGGAAGTCACGAAGAGGACTAGGATCATCCGACGACGACGACGACGACGACGAAGAAGAAGAAGAAGAAGAAGAAGAAGAAGAAGAAGAAGAAGAAGAAGAAGAAGAAGAAGAAGAAGAAGAAGAAGAAGTGGAGGGGGAGAAGAAGAATTGAAAGAGAGGGATAAGAAAGGAAATTAGGGAGGAATAAAGGAGAAAAGCAAGATGGGGAATACGATTAAATGAAAAAGTAATAAAGAAGTAATAGGTTTGACGAGGAACAAAGATGGCATAGAAATTACAAAAAGGGACACAAATATCGAAAATGAAAGACAGAAGCTCGTCAGAATGAAGAAAGAAAAAAAAAAGAACACAGAAATCAAAAAGTGGTTGGTTAAAATCAACCAAACGATATAGTATCAAGAATCAGCATGAAGAAGAAGCCGGTGTGAAAGTCACAAAAGACTTCAACTAAATGGGACGAATAAGTCCTTATGAATTCCTTTCTTGACTTTCTTTTGTGCATTCATTGAGAAAGAAAAAAAGATACTACTAGCTTCTTCTTTTTTATACATAGATTTTTTTTTCTTGGCTCTATTCCCAAAGAAACCTTTTGGGCATTTCTTTTCCCGATTCTCCCTCAATGGCCGATTGTTCACTTTTGGTAAAAGGCAAACAATACCGTCCTTTCTTCAACTTTCTTTTTTGTGCGTTTATTTCACTTTCTTGAAGCTCTCAAACTATTCATACTTTTTCCTATACATTCTATTTTTCTCCTACTTCCATTTTTCTTCGTGTTTTCTAAAGTGAGGGGGGCTTTGTATTTAATAAAAGGGTATCTTTCAGCAGTTTTTGTACGGTTGGTTTCAAGTTAAGTCAACGTTTACACTGTCTATTTAAAAAGCTACTGCCTCTTTCAAACTGTTGTTTTTTTTTTTATTTTAGTTTATTTTGCAATTGGCGTCTACCATACGTAGCCCGATGGATCGTAAGCAGATTTCGCTGACAACTTCACTAGAGTAAATTTTGATCCTTATATAAGGCTCCGTTATTATGAAACGTGTGCCTTAACAAATGACTCGATATTTGAAACATGTAAAAACTGTAACAGGCAATACAGGCTGATTAAAACAAATTTAACATTTATTTCCATGGAAGTAACTTTACGTGATTTGAAAGTCTCCACCTGTTCATCATCTGTGTTAAGCCATTCACGTTATGTTCCACAGGTGATTGAAAAATGGTAACTCTTCTACGAGAGTACCTTTATGCGTAAAGCATGCCTGATAGTACACACACACACACACACACACACACACACATATATATATATATATATATATATATATATATATATATATATATTGAAAGAAAGAAAGAAAGAGAGCGATGGGTAAATTATTACCATTTTAGATTATCAATTCCGTTCATACGCTTTATTTCTTTCACCTTCTGTCAAATGCGCAGAAATCTAAAGACAATTCGGCACAATCTGTGAAGAAAACAGCAACATGACGCACTTCTCGCTTCCAGAAATTTAGAAGCTGCAAGATTTACTGCATGTCATTCAAGGCGGAAGCCTCAATACGAAGATGGACACAATCTATGATGACGTTATGTCCTCATTCATCTTCCTACAAGGCCTATATCAAGTGTCTGGCGGAGATAGTGCTGCCCTTGATCGTGAGAGTGGGTAGTGGGAGATCATACGTCTGGCAACAGGATTCTGTGCTATGCCACAAAAAGCAAGGAGTACCCAGTCTTGGCAGTTAGAAAAATTCTGCGACCCTATCACCCCAAAAATCTGGCCGCCTAACTCCCTCTTTTGCAACCCTCTTTATGTAGGGTGCACATAAGCGAGAAACTAACCAAATTCTGTATCATACCAAAGATGAAGTTAAGGCAAGAATAACGGCAGAATTTTACCAAATGAAAAAAGATACTGTTTGAAAAGCTTGTAGGAGATTCTGAAGTTGTCCGGAGACTGTGGTTGAAGCTAATGGCGATTTCTTTGAGTAAATTTAATATATAGCATTTCGAAATAATTTCATCAAATTTTGATAACTATCTCTGATAAAGTGAAATGACAGAGTTATTTTCGTTTTTGCGTAATTTATTCTATAGTTTACTCATCACATTATATATATATATATATATATATATATGTGTGTGTGTGTGTGTGTGTATTAATTGCCAGTCGGCTAGAGCTGTAGAATACACCGACTGCATCTCTGCAGAGAGGTAAAAAAAACCCAACGAGTGTCCAGGATATAACAATAAACAATCTGATGGCGAGGTTCTAGTAGTGTTAGAGCTTTAGGAAATGCGCGGTACCCCTTCATTGCTAATCGCTCCCAGGTCCATTCTGGCCCGGAGTAGTAACACCTGATAGGGTCATATCTATGGGTCAAATAGAACTAAACTGTATTCTGAATTGTTTGAAATGGAATTGCTTTTGTGTGCTAAACTGAATTGTTTGAAATAGAACTGTTTGGACATTTAACTGTGTGTAAACAAAAACTATACTCATACTAAACTGAATAGTTTGAAATAGAACTGTTTGACTAAACTGAAAAGCTTGAAGTAAAACTATTTTGACGATTAAACTGTACTTATGCTAAACTGAATTTGTTTGAAATAGAACTGTTTATTTGTATAAAAATAGATTTGGCATCTACAAAAGTTGATATGCCATAAAATCAAACCAAACCAAACCAAATGTGCTGCTTATCAAATCGGATAGACAAGGAATATCTTGGCTTGAGGATGTGTAACTACTTTCCTTAATCTTTTCCTCAAATACCCACACTTTTGACCATTCTCTGACCACAAGAATAAAACTTGGCGATTGTTATCTTCAGAAAAGCTAGAATGTTGAACTGTCTTTGGCGCTTCTTTCCTCGATCGTAAAGATTTGTATTATTCCGTTAAATCAGGGAAATCTATTATTTTAAGAGTTTACATGACATGCGTAGATTGATTCAAATATTGTCACTTTCTATAGTAGTTGTTTTATAAGATTATGATTTCAAATAGTCTCCATCTGTTCACCATTCTTGTCAAGATATTCCTTCCAAATTTGATGAAAAAATTAATGTTTTACGAAAATACCTTTACAAGGAAATTAGAATTAGAGACTATCTTAAGAAAAATTGCAAGAATGTGTTGACAATGATGGTGAACAAATTTGGGTATTTTTTTGTTTTAGTATTTTTTTTTTGTTCGTTTTTAACGGCATATCAACTCGTTCTGTGTAATTTTGTTCTGTTCATTTCTTCGTATGACCAATCAACAGTTTTCTGTTGGAAATATGTAGCAATTTGACGTTGCATCCAGGGGAAAATAAATCTTCCAATTACTATAACATGCCTAACTAGTGTCAGCTATTTTAGTTTGAAGGTTTGTCCTTTATTCTTGCTAAGGACCAACCTTGGCTTTTAATGCAATCATATATTTTACTGGATCTAGCCAAACATTAAAAAATTAAGACAAACCTCATCTCATTTCAAGAACAAATAATCAAAACTAACTATTTTGACAATATACAAATGTACATAGAGAGATCGATATAAGGAAATCGAATAAGAACTGCGGTTATTCACAGAAATATAGATTATATACCAGATAGCTAATCAATATACAACGTTGAGATCACAGTCATTGATCTGCCTTTCAATATAAAAACAAAAAATAAACCCAACAAGTATATAATTTCTCAGATTCTAACTCTGCATTAATAGCCCTGAAAAAAGAGGCCTAATAAATATATAAAAATCAAATAGAGATGCCGGAAAAAAGAGCCCTAATAAATATATCAATTAATAAGTTGATAATCATCATAAAAACTCTTATTAAAATCAAAGCCTTCATCCATAACAGAAAGCTGCAAGGATTTCACTACGGCTCAATAAAATCATTATAAAAAAAATGGCCTAAAAATTTCATTTGCTAAAATCGAGCAACATCCGTATCCATGGAAATGAAAAAGCAAGAAATCATAATAAACAAATCCACTCGGAACCAAAATCGCACACACAGATTTGAGACCCATAATCACCAAATTCATCCATCATGAGAGACAGGAAAATATGGAATGGTTGAAAAAGCAAAAATTTCTACAATATACAGCCAACCATCTATGAATAGTATATAGGATGTAGAAAGCTAAGAAAGGAAAAGTGGTTCAGGTTAGAATCTGGATAGATCATGTGTATACTGCACACTCATTCCTCTAAAAAAAATGAGGATTTCATAGAATCCAGTGTATGTCAAAAGCCCTACACTGTGAAAAATATATTAGAAAGCTGCGGTGATTTCACTTTTATCCAATCAATTCATTTTCAAACAAATAACTCAAAAGATCTATTTGCTAAAAACTACCGATAAAATATCATACAAGAACTAAACAAAAATCTAAGACTTGATACGAAAGTTGAAATACCATCTTTTAAAAAACCCTAAACAAATCCTTCGAAAAACACTGATTTCAAATCAAGAGAGATATCAAATTACAAAAATGTAGTTTCCACATTAAATGACCCACAAGAGTTGTTATGCAGTTAAGCAAAAGTTACTTGACCAAGAGGTTTCGTCCGAAAGTTAACGTCATAGCGCGACTGGAGTTCGAACTCGCGTATAACGATTCTGCAGTCCAGGGATTTAACAATTACACTGCAGGTACATCCTCTATGGTTTCAAATATTCCTATCTTACACCAATAATGTACAAGCAATTACATGGTTTCAACTAACTAATAATGATAATCCTTAGTAAACAATATGTTCAAATAACTATTCTTAATACACGTAATTTTAGAGAGAGTGTGGAAGAAGAAGAAGAAGAAGAAGAAGAAGAAGAAGAAGAAGAAGAAGAAGAAGAAGAAGAAGAAGAAGAAGAAGAAGAAGAAGAAGAAACTCAACACCTGTGAAGAGTGTCTTTCCATGCCGCCTCTCTTGAAAAGAATTTAAAAAAACACATGACAAATTCTACATACCCTCCAAAAAATGAATATGAAATTCTGAAGTAAATATATTATGTCCTCTTAGATATAAATTATACAAACATAACACGAGCATAAAACAATTTTTTTTCATTTTTGTTTTTGTTTGCATAGTTTTCCACATTCTCTTTTACTCACAACAATCAGCTTCTTGTTTTGTCTGTTTTAAATTTCTACAAGATTGGTCAATATACTAGGCAATACGCAGACCACAGCAGGGCTTTCTCACTCTGTATATACTTGACTGGCTCAACTTTCTGAGTTAAGAGGTTCTTCACCAACGCCATTACAACTTGCACTGTCGATGCTACATTGATCTGGGTATGTCCTCTTCACTTACAGAACATTTTAGGTAAGTTTGTGTCTTTTATTTATTTATAGTTTTATCAACGTCTTATTATTCATATGTGATTTCTGTTTGTGGATGTTTCCTTGCATCTCAGGAAATGAGTTGGCAGAAGTGGAGAATAATTACAAGTGCACTGCCAGTTGTCACACTCACCATTCTGAAGAATAAAATCTTCAGTAGCCCCACCCAAATAGTCTTTGCTGCTTTCTTTGACCCTTGTGTCTGGGAACAGCATCTCATTTGCAATCGTACCAAGTATTCCTATCTACAATGAAACATTTTTAAACAGATCAACTTGACCTGTAATTGGGACTAACGGGTATTACCACTCTGGGTCAGAATGAGCCAGGGATCCATGGCAATGAAAAGTTGATTCCATACTCCCCAGATCAGCAGAAATAGAACCTTACTACTGAATTCAGTTTATCATATATGCTGGACATCTCTTTTTTTGCCCAATCGGCTGGGGCTGTAGAATACGCCGACTGTTTCTCTGCAGAGAGGTAAGACCCCACCCAATAAGAGTTATGGATGTGACACTAAACTATCTGATGGTGAGGTTCCAGTGATGCTGGGGCTTTGGGGAATGCAGAGCACCCCTTCATAGCCATTGCTCCCAGGTCCACTCTGGCCCGGCGTGGTAGCACCTGATAGGGCCCTATCTATGGGTTAAATAGAACTAACGGCATACTTTGTTAAACTGAATTGTCATCTTTCTTTTTAATCAACCTTGTTCATCTTGTATATCAATGTAATCAGTTCAAACTTGATTCAATTCCCCTTACCAATCATCAGATTCTATACTGAAATAACAACCACTGACCAGAAGTTAGCATCCCTACGGCGCTAATATTTGCTACTACAGTGAATTTTATTTTGATTGTGAATCCCTCTACTCTTGCGTTGTGCTAAATTAATCTAAACTTTGAAATACCACTACTAATGTTTTTACTGCGGTAAGAAATAAAATGTCGTATTTTTACTTTGGCACACAACAATTAACTGATGGAATTACATGAAACGCAAATTAGATTCGATGACTGCATCAAATTCAGACCAAATGAGACGATAGCACATAGCTCAGATGAAATACGCTCATGGTATGAATCTCGTATCAAATAAGATATGTACATCAATCTCAGATCAAATGAGATAATAATATAAGCCTCAGTTGGTATAGGATGATGTCATCAAATTTAAATCAAATACGATAACATGAAATTTAGATCCAATGAGATGTTGGCATTAAACTCAGATCAAATAAGATGATTGTATCAAATGATATAATAGCAGTAACAATTATATCAAATACAATGATTGTATAAACCTCTGTTCAAATACGATAATAATATAACTCTCAGATCCATTGAGATAATAGCATTGATCTCAGATCAAATACGATTATTATATCAACCTCATGATCAAATGTGTTAATAGCATAAAACTCAGATTAAATAAGATGACAATATTAACCTTACACCAAATGAGATTATTGTATCAACTTCAGAACGAATACAATAATGATATAAATCTCAAATCAAATGACATAACTACATCAATTTCAAATCAAATACGATGTTTATATCAATCTCAGGTCCAATGAGAAAATAGCATAACATTCATATTAAATATGATGTTCTTCTTTAACTTCAAATCAATTGCAGTAAACTCAGATCAAATGAGATCATAGCATAGAACTCAAGTCAAATATGATATCATTGTGAAACTCAGATCAAATGAGATAAGAAGATGAAATTTAGATCAAATGAGATCATGGCGTAAAACTCAAGTCAAATAAGATACCTGTGTGAAACTCAGATCAAATGAGATAATGATATGAAATTATGACAAAATTAGACTATGGCATGAAACTCATTTCAACTGAAATGGTTGCTTTAAATATAAAACTAAATTTGATGATCTTATTCGAGGGTGACCCGAAGGCTCCCTTTTCAATAGCTACTACACCAAGGTGTAGGAGAGGGTGCAACTCCATTCCCTAGATTACTCCACTTTACCTTTGATCCTTAACTTACAATGCTGAGTGTTAAGTACATTTTTTGAGTCTTTGGTATGACTCGACCTGGGATTGAACCCCGATCTCCCGGACCATTGGCGAACACTCTACTCTATTCATTAGGCCAATAATTACAATAAATAGATTGAATTTTTACTTTTCGTTATTTTCATCAACACATTGGTCAATCAATAACTTCAAATGGGACTACACATTCAGAATAGATCCATCGACTTAGTCAAATAAATGCTCAACACAAATGTCCTGAAGGTATATCTGCGAGTTAAGTTGTTTCTATGTGCTCTTTCTTCTTTTTG
The DNA here is from genome assembly GCA_963585895.1 of Sepioteuthis lessoniana. Taxonomy (NCBI): domain Eukaryota; kingdom Metazoa; phylum Mollusca; class Cephalopoda; order Myopsida; family Loliginidae; genus Sepioteuthis; species Sepioteuthis lessoniana. Next base: position 45,556 of record CAUZXS010006116.1, read on the forward strand.
GCGTGTGTTATGTTTGTGCTTTTTGTTTATATGCGTGTGTTTCGATATGAATATGTGCGCGTGCTTCAGTATGAGGTGCATGATTACGCTAATTTGTATATGTGTTGTTGTGTGTATAAGCAAGAACGTGTGAGAAGACAATGAACATTGCAGAATATATGTACAAATCTAAATACAATAATATATCATTCAAATGTTTAGAACCATTATATCTAAAATACATATATAACTTCTCAGGCAAAAATGATCTATTTATTTGTTCTAATAGTATTAAGAAAACTTTGTCAACAATATCAGTTTGATAAAAATAAATACATGGGATTATATACTCATATAGATAGATACTTTAAAATGAATAGATTTACTAGGGTATTTATTTAGAATTATTTATTTCTCTTCAACACGTGTTTCTATCGTTTTACGCTTTCTTCAGAACACAATAACAAATCATTATCAATTCCTTATCAGTAGCAACTGTTTTGATAAGGTTGTCGTTCTTTTCAATTCCAGGATTTATGTCTGCGAATCTTTGGTTCGAGTTAAATGTCTGAGAAATTTTTGTCTCTGTAAGTTTGTTTCACTTTTTCTCTTTTTTTATCTTCTTTTTCTTTTTACAAGACTGTATTTTGTGTATTTGTGTGTCTGTGTGGATGCTCGTGTCCACGTATGTGTATATACTTTCGTTTGTTTGTTTTTTGGGGTTTTTTTGTTTTTCTTTTATTACTCTTCCACCAATATATATATGAATATATGTGTTTAAGGCGGGCGTGCGTGTAATAAGGGGAAAACTATGGAAATGATTAAACAAAACACCGTTCTGTAGATTCAATCAATTTTATTTCTTTGACTACAGAAAAAAGCTTAGTGAAAAACAACAAAATGTGCAGTCTCTTTCTTGGTAAGAAAATGAAATATTAGTAAAATCGTTAATATTTCTTAATATAGTTTTGACAAGAAGAACGTTAATAGCAGTTTGCATTCTTTTAATTATCGATAATATATATATTTATGTGAAAAAGATATCTGTGCGTTTATTTCATTATGTAGAGCCTAATTACGTGGTGCCTTCAATAAGTTTCAAGACTTTTTTGAACAAGCATTTAAAATTGTCGCAGACTCTTGAAAATTCACTATGTTATTGCCATACATCTTATGGGATGACTGACCTATTTTGATGATTTCAGGTTCAAATGAAGAGCGATAGCAGTATTTGGAATACACCCTACTAAAACTTTATTGTCACAGCTGGTGAATTTCAAAAATGCAATCTGGATGTGAGGTCAGTTTAGAAGAACGATATGCTATAAAATTCTGTTTTAAACTTGGAAAAAATGCCACAGAAACGTATGGAATGCTTTCAGACTGCTTCTCGACCATCTTGCATGAATCGAGCATCAGTTTTTGAGTGGCATAAGAGATTCAAGGAAGCCAGGGAGTCTGTGTGGGATGATGAGAGGTGTAGGAGGAGTAAGGAAGTCAATACACCAGAGTTTATAGGCCAAAGGGTTAGGGTTAGAGTTACTATGCTGAGGTTTTAAGGGAGTTCAGCAAGGGATTCCGTCGGAAGAGGCCAGCACTCTTCAAATCGGGTCAGTGGCATTTCCACCAGGACAATGAACCAGTCTACAACTCCATCCTTGTCACAGACAATTTGATCAAGATGGGCATCAACACATTTGCTCACCCTCCCTATAGTCCAGACCTTGGTCCCTGGTTATTCCCTAAGATCAGAGACTGTCGTTATGAGACAATTGAGGAGATAGAAGAGGCTGTGCCGAAGGTCATTGACACGCTCACACAAGAGGACTTCCATGTGGCCCTCCAGAAGTCGTTGGAATGGTACAACATGTACATTGCAGCTGGAGGAGATTATTTCGAAGGGGACTAGAGTTTCATGTGTGTACTATCAATAAAAGGGCCATACGAAAAAAGTCTGGAAACATATTTAAGAATCCTCGTATATTCAGACGCTAATATGTATGTGTAAAGCTAACTTAACAATAAATAGTAGTGATGTTATGTTAGTAGTAGCACATCTAAAAAGTAAACAAAAAAATGTTTGAGATGTGAAAATAAATCTATTGGTTTAATAGTATTACTGCTGTTATTCTACAAGGACGGCTTTGCTATTAAATAACCCACGAAGGTTGATATGCCGTTAAATAAAGAAATTAAACGAAAGCAAGTTAATATTCTGCTCTTTCCTGATAACCCTCCCATGGAGTAGTGAAAATGCAGACGAAGCAATCATTACCGTCAACCGTACTTACGTTCAGTAGAGCTTCCGCCCCAAAATTTAACTTTATCTCAAAGAGATAGATTGATAGATAGATAGATATGAACAGACTGAGATAGATAGATAGATAGATAGATAGATAGATAGATAGATAGATAGATATGAACAGACTGAGATAGATAGATAGATAGATTAGTTTTATATAGGAAAATACTACAATTGATAGATTGAAAATATTCTGCTAAACTTATTCCATGATCTTAAAGTCAAAGTTTTGCTTTGAATTAATTTATGGTTCTTTATGGTCATGTCTTCTGTATTTTATCTAATTCTTTTCGAAATTTCTTAAAGTTCGTTTTCTTTTTAATCTTTTTTTCATCGGACGGCCAAATTTCTCTGTTCAACAGTGTTTTGATCTGTCGTTAAAAGACAATCAAAAGTAAAGAATCAGTTTCTTTCAGTCATCCAAAAAGGACAAACCGCCGCATGTCATCCAAAAAGGACAAACATTCGTTGAATGGTAAGTCGACCGGTCAATCGTCAACGAGCTGAAGATTATTTAACTAAACTAAAAAAAAAAATTATGTCAAAATGAAAACAATTTCTTTTAAAGCAAGCATATTTTTTTTTTAATTAGATTTATTTTTAGAATCATATATTTTTTTGCTTTTTCTTTTTTGTTTTGTTTCTTGAATTTTTTCTTTTTTAGCTTGTTTGGATTTTTGTTCGTTTTTTAAATGGATTTGAAGCAAAATAAGAAAGAAGCCTTTGTTCAATAGTTGAACTGTTTGAAAGAAAAAAAGGGATAAAGTGAAATCGCACGGAGAGACAAGTCGCTTAAAATACCCGTTCAATGATCACTGACTTGGTATTCTTTACAAGAAAACAAATTAATCAGGGCATTTGTTCACTAATTATTTTTAAAAAGAAAACAATCAGTGTGATTTCAACATAGAAAACTTGCCGGAACAGAAAGAACATGAGTTTTTTTCAAACCTGAATCAAAGAGGTGAGGATTTGATGTAACGCTTACCGGTATGAAAAGCGGAACTGGCAAACCGGTTTGACTCTCAGTTGGATCCATTTGCTTTCACTTTGAACTAATAAAATTGAACTAGAGTTGGTTGGTTGGTTGGTTGTTTTGAGGCATTTCAACTCTTCATGGGGTAGAAGTCACTGCTCTAATATTGTTATGGCGATATATTCCATGACATCACGGCATGGACCCTCCCTAACACTGCGAATAGTAACTGACTCTATAAACGAGGGAAGCGAATCTAGTCAGTTACCGGTAACTATTATATATTATATAATACTGACTATATTTCCGTAAATATATACAGCAATAAACCTTACATGTATTTGTGTTATTGATTTCTGACCCTTCAAGACTATAACAAATATGCAGAACAAACAACAATAATAACAAAACGTACCGGCTCAGAGGTCCCAACTAGTGTCCTGTTAGCAGATTAAATAAAACAGGCTGTAACTCAACAAGCCGGTATATATACATATATACCAATATGTCCAAACCTCAGCCAGCAACCAATCCCTCTCCACATGCGCTAATTTGAATGCCCCAATGACCATAAAACCTTTCATTCCTAAGAGCCCTGAAATTCACTTAAAAACTAAACTCAACTTGTTACGTGACTAAATGCTGACTTTAAAATGGCTTCCGAAGAAACAGATCCACGACCTCACAAATATTAACCATCCGTAGAATCCTTGAAGGTGTACGGGCAAAAAACCTACAGGCGACATTAATATTTGTTGACTTTACCAAGGCTTTCGATTCCATTCACAGGGGAAAGATGGAACAAATCCTACTAGCGTACGGCATACCTAAAGAAACCGTAGCGGCAATAACGATTCTCTATAGAAACACCAAAGTAAAAGTACGATCACCAGATGGAGACACAGAATACTTCGACAATGTAGCAGGAGTACTACAAGGGGACAGGTTGGCTCCGTACCTCTTTATCATTTGTCTAGACTACGTACTTAGAACATCGATTGACGAAATCAGAGAGAATGGCTTCGAACTGACGAAGAAAAGAAGCAGAAGGTACCCCGCAACAACAATTACCGACGCCGACTACGCCGATGACATAGCGATACTGGCAAATACACCCGACCAAGCCGAAACACTACTGCATAGTTTGGAACGAGCAGCCGCAGGCATAGGCGTCTATGTTAATGCACACAAAACGGAATATATGTGCTATAATCAAACGGGGGACATCTCCACTCTAGAAGGAACCCCTCTTAAACTAGTTGACAAATTCACTTACCTAGGAAGCAGCGTCGAATCAACCGAAAAAGACATCGAAACGAGGTTAACGAAAGCATGGACAGCTATCAATAGGCTATCGATTATATGGAAATCAGACCTAACCGATAAAATGAAACGCAGTTTCTTCCAGGTAACGGTCACATCGATACTGCTATATGGCTGCACTACATGGACGCTAACAAAACGGCTGGAGAAGAAGCTAGACGGCAATTACACAAGAATGCTGCGTGCAATCTTGAACAAGTCCTGGCGGCAACACCCCACAAGACATCAACTGTACGGCCACCTGCCCCCTATCACGAAAACTATTCAACCAGACATGCAGGACACTGCTGGAGAAGCAGGGACGAACTCATAAGAGATGTACTCTTATGGACCCACAAACATGGCCGTGCAAAAGCAGGACGACCAGCACGGACATACATTCAGCAGCTATGTGAGGATACGGGATGTTGTCCTGAAGACCTACCTAGGGCGATGAACGATAGGGAGGAGTGGCGAGAGAGGGTCAGGGATATCCGTGCTACCAGCGCGACATGATGATGATGATGATATCTACCAAACTGAACAGCTTCGACACTTCTTTTATTGACTGCTGAAGTTCGTCCTTTTTACTAGCAATTAAACCTGACCGATAAAATGAAACGCAGTTTCTTCCGGGCTGCGGTCGTGTCGATACTGCTATATGGGTGCACTACTTGGACGCTGACTAAACGGTTGGAGAAGAAGCTAAACGGCAATTATACAAGAATGTTAAGAGCAATATTGAACAAGTCCCGGCAGCAACACCCCACAAGGCACCAACTATACGGTCACCAACCTCCTATCACGAAAACTATCCAAGCTAGACGAACCAGACATGCCGGACACTACTGGAGAAGCAAGGACGAGCTCGTAAGTGATGTACTCCTGTGGACCCCCGCATATGGCCAATTAAAAGCAGAACGACCAGCTCGAACATACATACAGCAGCTTTGTGATGATACGGGATGTAACCCTGAAGACCTGCCAGAGGCGATGAATGATAGGGAGACGTGGAGAGAGAGGGTCAGGGATATCCGTGCTAGTCGCATGACATGATGATGATGATATAGTTTTCAATAACAAATCATTTCTAAACATTTATGACTTGAAAGTAAATATGGATCTGAAACCGACAGTAGGAAGAAATTAGAAAAACAGAATAATCCAAATTAGATGAATTTATTATGATATCAAGCCAACGTTAAACGTTTCGGTTTTAATAACCATCATCAGGACTTTGATAAAAAAAAACTTTACAAGCATCCATCGCGGTATCAACAATTCTTATTATAGTCCTGATGAAGGTTATTAAAACCGAAACATTTAACGTTGGCTTTATATCCCGTTTAAGGTTCAAATAGATTAAATGAATAATAATAATAATTATGAATAGGACGAGTGGGAACCAAGGAAACTACTGCATTATTGAGATCGGCCATAGAGATTTGAGGGGACTTGCTGTCTCTCAAACTCCAGTGAGAGAACCTCAGCTAACGCTGATGTGAAAAACTCTCAAGGAGTAATAATAAGGTAAAAATCCAGGGAAGTATATTCCAGGGAGATGCGCTATCACCATTAATATTTTTAAAAGCAATAATGCCGCTCAATTACATCTTGAGGAAATGCCTGGGTTGGGGTACTATTTTACTTAAGCGCAAGAAAATATCAGCCACCTAATGTATATGGACGACATCAAATTGTTTGAAAAGATGGAAAAGGATTGGAGACCCTTGTACAAACGATAAGAATATACTGAAGCGGAAAAGAACAATTGACGGAAATAAAGAACGATCAAATCAAGAAAGAAGCTGAAAGCTCAAAGAGGAAACTTATGAGTTCAATTATATGGTTTAAGAGGTGCTCGTGGTGTAATGGTTACCTCGTAGGAAATGGATACGGCGACACGAGCTCAAATCCTGGCCGAGACTAATTGCATTTCACATAGCACTTATACCGTTGGGAAAGGGGTGAATCCAATTATTCTCCCTCCAGCTATGGGTAAATAGTAGGGCAGACTGTGTTCTTCAGCCTTGGTGAGGCAACTAGTCTAGGAGGAGGAAAACTCTAAATTCAAACCTCTTAAACTTTGCTTAAAAATTGACCTTTTGTCACATCCTACCCGAGTGGGGGGTTGGTAAATATGATTATATGGTTCCGAGTTACAAATCCTAATCTTTTGTTAACAAATATGGTTTAAGATAAGTTATTATTATCATTTACTCCTTTAGAGTTTCTCACATCAGTATCGACTGATGGTTTTTCACTGGAGTTTGAGTGACAGCAAGTCTCCTCAAGTCTCCAGTTTTCTTCCTTGTAGTCTGGCCGTTCTCAGTAATGCTGTCATTTGGATAGTCTCCACCCGTCCGCCAAATTCCAAATCCTCCAGGCCTTATTATTATTATTATTATTATTTACTCATTAGAGTTTTCACATCAGTTTTAGCTGATGGTCTTTCATTGGAGTTTAAGTGCCAGCAAGTGTCCTCAATTCTCCAGGACTCTTCTTAGTATTCTGGCCATTCTCAATAATGCCGTCATTTGGATAGTCTCCACGCGTCCGCCAACTTCCAAATCTTCCAGGCTTTATTATTATTATTATTATTATTATTTACTCATTAGAGTTTTTCACATCAGTTTTAGCTGATGGTCTTTCACTGGAGTTTGAGTGACAACAAGTGTCCTCAATTCTCCAAGACTCTTCTCAGTATTCTGGCCATTCTCAATAATGCTGTAATTTGGATAGTCTCCACTCGTCCTCCAAGTTTCAAGTCCTCCAGTCCCTTTAATACTCCTTTAGTTACTGTACCGAAAGCACCAACCATGACTAGTGTAATCGTCACCTTCATGTTCTATTGTTTTTTCAATTCCCAAGCAATTCTTTTTTTTTCTTTTTTCACGTTCATTCAGTTTAGTTCTGTTGTCAGCCGGGACAGCAAAGTCGACAATTTTTCAAATTCTCCATTTTTGTTGTTGTTGTTGATTATTATAAGGGCTGTTCTTCTGGCAGAGATGAGATGATCCATTTGTATGTCAAAGTCCCATAGGAGTTTATGTGTCATTTTCTAGGACAGATGTTGGGTGGTGCATATACCATTTGTTCGTATGGTCAAATTTCAATTCTATGAGGTCTGTCTCAAACTTAATGGGACTGAGTATGCTGTTTGAGCTATAAGCGAAAGACCATATCTTGGGAGCATATAACTGTAATCTTAACTTTCTAACACCGTCAAACAGCATGTTTCACAATTTTGTTTTTTTGTTTTTTGGCGGGTGCGGGCTGTTTTTTTCCGTTCTCTTTCTCCCATTTTTCATTTTCGCTCTGTGCTCCACTGAACGGCAAAATCCACTTGATGATAAGTTCTCATTTTTTTCTTGTTACCTAACACGTGGTCTGATCTTCTTGCCGTGATTAGATTATCTGTTTGTATTTCAAAGATATAGAGAATTTTTTGCGTCTTATTCTCTGGAACGTATACTAGTTTGGACAAATATCATTTGGTAATAAGGTCAAAATTCAGTCTTTTGCACCACTCCCAGTGGATCAACTATCCCACCCTGTTGTGCCCAGTATTGCACTCCTTCTGTGCTAGTTTGTTGCATTCGTTTAAAATCTGATTAATCATTAATCTTTCTTTGCATAATCTACACTTGCTTTTCTGTTAAGTATTATTGATTTTTGCTTTTACATTATTGTTTTTTACGGCATTGTTTTCTGTTGCAATTAAAAGAACTTCAATATCCTTTTCGTAGTCATATCCAGGTATTCTTGTATAAAATATGTCTTGCTTGTCACTTGAAAGATCCATATAGTTGTTTTTCTTCCCATTTCTGCTTCCTAGATTTAGTTGTTCTTCTATCTGTACCTCTGTGTTGTATAGCCACATAATACATATGCTTGCGGAAACATAGTCAACACAATAATGACGAACGAACACACTTCTTTAGAAAAATATACCTCTCACACTTTATTCGAAATGGTTGCGAAAGGGTTATGTGTGAGAGGTGAGTTGGAGACTGAACAAACTGCAACATATTGACCTCCAGTTCCATTGTCTTTAGCAGCACTTCTTTCTCGTTCAGCTGGGCAGCTCAGTCGGGGCTCTTGGGGGCCCAAATCCCTCTGCTGGGTGCTGGTTCTCTCTACAACATCTTATATCCAACTCTGACTCCAACTAACTCGAACTCTCTGTGGCACCGGGTTATATAATTGTTTGACGTCCACCTGCTTCATGTGAGCGTCGCATTTTCACCCAATTCAACCCGTCCACGGTCAAGGCTATATCTTGATGTCTTCGACCGGATGCACCTGTTTCTCGATTGACGGCTGGGCCGAAGGTCAATATATTACATATGTTGCCACTGCAGTAATTAGCCACAGAAATTAATCTTTCTTTGCTCTTCTTAATATAGACCTCAATTTGTCAATCCTGAATACTAGCAAGTCCTCTTCCTCCTTTTTTTGATACATGTATTTGTTTGCTTGTTTATTAGTCATTTAATAGCATATCAATATTCTCGGGTTATTTAATGACAAATCCATTCTTTTTTTAGAAGGATAGTGGTGGTACTATTTAACACATAGACAGGAGGATCAAGAGGTTCATAACTTTTCTAAAAGTATTTGTCCGAAGTTGAACGTAATAGAGCGACTGAAGTTCAATCTCACGTACTACGATTCCTTAGTCCAGCGCTTTAACGATTATACCATGAGGACACCCCCTTGACACATAGAGTCTGTCTATATCATCTCTCGGATGTAACGCTTTGTGCATAGTCATAAAAGTTCTTCTCCGGTGGTCCATTAGTCTGAGTGTCTTCTTTGTCCATTTAATAAATGGTGCTGAGTATCTTACAAGAGGAACTGCCCAGGCGTTTATCTCTTTGATGAAATTTCTGCTACAGAGTTAGGTTTCGAGAAGCTTTTTCGTTCTTCTGGGCTATTCTTTCTATATCTTTTCTAACACTCCCCACTTTTTTGATGGTGTCTACTTCTAGAATTCTGAATTATTTGTAATTTTCCTTCTTTCCAAGCGTTCTAATGCATTCTTGATTTGGCAGTTCCATTCGTTACGCTGATTCTCTATTCCCACTTTTTCATGTTCTGCATAGCACATTTTTCAATACCAAATTATAATCCTACGTCCTGATGTATATTCTTATTGCTTGCATCCGTGTCTTCAGTTCTTTTTCCTTTTTTGTCAATACCTTTATGTCATCCATATACAAAAGATACTTCTTTTCAAGTAATTTGGAAATTTTATTTCCCCTGGAACATTTCCTATTTACATGATTGAGTAATATCAGGGCTATACTGAATAGCAGTGGTGAGAGCGAGCCGTCTTGCAAGATGCTTTTTTTGTATTAAAAGTACGCTGCTACGGTTTGACCTTCCGCAGTCAATTTCAAGCTCCAGTTTTCCTTGGCGTTCGTGATGAAATTTATGATTTTGTGGGATATTTTGAATATTTTCAAACACTATCCAAATTTACAAGACCATATTATAGATCTTCTTGTAGACAATCCGTGCTATATTTACATTTTTCAGTCTCGTTTTAGTTTCTCTGACGATACCTTGGTTTATATATATAGTAGGTCATTTGTTCCTCTTGTCCTCCTGCGGCATCCTTTTTGTTCTTCAGGAAATAGTCTGCGGCATACAAGTGAGTAATACATTTCTTCTCTTATCAGTGCAGTCAGGATTTTCAATATCATAGGTAAACACGTTTTTGGTCTATAGTTGCAGCCTTTTTTCCCATCCAGGTTTTATATGTCCCTTATAGAATGCCTTAGGGTTATAGCTATTTTATTATTTGCTCCTGTGTAGATTAATTCATTCAGTTTGGTGATGTCCATTCTCTAACACGTTTTCGTTTATAGTTGCGGACGATAGTCCTTTTTTGGGGGACTTTCTGGATCAGGGTACTTTTCTGTTCATTATCTATTTGGGTACGCTTACCTCTTATATGCATTTACTCAGGAACAGTCTGTAGTGGGTAGACGTGAATTTTTTAAGCCAAAATCTATATATTCCATATTGGCCTAACATTTCCCAAATAGTATTTTCTTGATTACTGCTCAAAACGAGTTCAGGTGTATGTTTGCCTCTGTTCTGTCTTCGAGATTCTTTTTTTTTTCAAATTATTAATCCTTTCATAATTTCATTTGTCTTCTTAACTTCTGCATATTTTACTTCAAAATTGTTTTGTTTCTTTTGTGTCCGACGGCTTATTTGTCATAGGGCATTCTCCACTAACCTGTCAGTCGAATTTTCTTTCGTCATTTTGAAATGTACTGTTTTGTTTTTACTGTTTGACTCTTTTCAGTCTTTCATCGTTCGCTAATATCTTTTGATTCGTTTTTTCCAATTGTATTGTCAGATTTATCTGCGATATTTGGGGGGGGGTCTTTTTTGTATGCTTCATCTACCTAAGTTGTTTTGCTTGTTGTCGCAGTATCTTTATTTGTCCTTCTGTCCTCATTTTCAATCAAGATTTCATATTTCCGTTCGAATTCCTGAGGGTTCTTGCTATTTTATTACTGACTAGTTTAACAGGGCCATTGGCCTAATGAGTAGAGTGTTCGCCAATGGTCCGGGAGAGCGGGGTTCAATCCCAAGCTGGGTCATACTAAAGACTTAAAAATGGTACCTGACGCCGCCTTGCTTAGAACTCAGCATTATAAGATGAGGATCAAGGGTAAAGTGGAGCAATACTAGGAATGGAGTAGGGCCCTCCCCTACATCTCGGTGTAATAGCTATTGAAAAGAGGGCCTTTGGGTCTCCCTCGACTAAGGTCGCCAACTTTACTTAGATTTACTCCTGTCGAGGTTAACTTGTTCAGTTCGGTGGGAAGTGTTGCAATAATTTACTTTCTCTTTCAATTTCTAACTTAATTTTTTTCCAATCTTGATTCCTTTCGTATGATAATGTAGTCGTCTATTTACTGATAATTTTTTTAATCAATTCAACATTTTCCCAGTCTTTTTGTGTTAATATTGATGTGTTTCTGGGTTCAGTGGTTATTTTAATTTGCTAAGGGCGCTCTCTTTGAATATGTTCTCATGATTTACCTGCCCACAAATGTCTAGTATTTCCTGGTCAGAAAACCCAACCTTTCTTTAAAATCAACCTAGCTTGGTCTGCGTGTATTTGACTTGTATCAAATTTAACGGATTATCTCCAGATTTCCATTATCCGTTTCCTACATCTTTGTGTATTATTGCTTTTTAAATAACAGTCGATTATTTTTTGTTATATTCTCTGATTATTTTTTTCTTTTGATGTCTCTCAGCTGCAGTGTTATGGTACAGCCAGCATTCGCAGGATGCCATCAGTCCCTCATATTAGCTATCCAAGGAGCACCTTCTGATCTTGACACCCAGACAGCAGGTCTAGGTCCCATGTTGATCTACATTTGGATTTGTCATTTTCATAGGTAGTATATCGTGGCTAAGCTTGACCCAGGAATTAATTTTTATCTGTACTCCAGTCACAGATGAATCCAGGTACTCTTACAAGAAACTTTAGCGGGTCACAAAAACATTCCGGTTTAAAACTTACTAAGTTTTTCCTTAGTAAAAATCTAACAGTCACCTTTTCAAAACTATTGGTATTTAAATCTTAATTCTTTACTTAAGATGCTACTTGGATTTTTTCTATTGATTTATGAAGTTTTTATTCCCTTGTGCCTTTCCTGAGTATTTGATTCAGTGGCATCATCGCTATTTCAAATAGTAATGGTGATAGTGCATCGCCATGGAAGATCTCTCTCTGGATGTTCACCACAGTTAAGCTTTTTACTCCGTCTGTCAGTTCCACTCTCCAGTTTTCCATGGTATTCTTCATAAATTTTATGACTTCGCCGGATATTGTGTACACTTTCAGACAGTCTATAATTAAGCCTTGCGGGACTATAACTTATGCCTTTTTGTAGTCAATCTAGACCATAACATTTTCCGTCTCATTTTCCTCTCGTTTAGGATGCGTTAATCAATGTATAGTAGCACTCCTGTTTCTCTGGCCCCATTGCAGCATTCTTTCTGTTCCTCGGGGAATTCTTCTTGGCTAGACTTCGCGAACGAAGAATGATGAAAGAAGCTGCCCACGTCGACTGCAGGCATGCTGATGGCTGACTTGGCCGATGCAGGACAGGCAAGTCCGGTCGCAGTGACTGCAGTTAAATGTCTGGTCTGGTACGGCTGCTGAGGCTCCCTGGTTCTTCTTGCGGCGTTTCTCCCTGAGATTGACTCTGCGGTAGTTCTCAAGGGTGAAGACGACCTGGTGGATGGTGTGGCGCCAGGCCTGACGGTCAGCAGCAAGGTCGACCACTGGTGGTGGTTAATGTCGCAGGTACCGAGGGTCTTCTTGAGGGAGTCTTTAAAACGTTTCTTTGGTGCTTCTCTGTCACAGTAGCTAGTGGAGAGTTCACCGTACAGGGCTTACTCGGGCAGGCTATGCCCCCCACTTCTGGAGACATGCCCTGCCCATCGTAACTGTAACTTCAGCAACATGGCCTCTATGCTGGTGATTTCTACCGGAGGACAGCATCGTAAGCGAAGAGGAGGTCACAGATAAGCTGCTCAAGTGTTTTTGTGTGGGCATGCAGTCTCCTGAAGTTAAACAGACAACTTTCAAGACAGCGCCCTCATCGTCAAGGTGTTTTGTGACCTGTTTAAGCATCATGCTGAAAAAGATGCTGAGCAGAGTCGGTGCCAGAACACAACCCTGTTTTACGTCGTTGACGATGGTGGGGGATCCCAGAGAGGTCACTGTTCAACCTACCTTGGCTGCGCTGGTCTTTCTGGAGTTGGATAAGCATGCTGAAGAACCTTTGGGGCAGCCAAGGCGCTCCATAATTATCCACTGTCCTTCTGCTAACTGTGTCAAACGCTTTGGTCAGGCCCACAAACGCTACATACAGTCATTTGTTTTGCTTCCTGCGTCTTACTTGGAGCTAGCTGCGGACGAACATCATGTCTGTGGTGCTTCTGTTGGCTCTGAATCCACACTGGGTTTCTGGTAGGTCTTCAGCGATGGTGGGTACGTCTCTTTCTTGTAAGCCTCAATTTGTTTCGAAGGCCATTCTGTCGTGGAGGGAAGTTAATATTTAAATCAGTATCTAGGTATGCCATCATGGCCTGGCGTTTTCCAATTTGGTACTTTTTTGAGTGTTGCTCTGAGTGAATCGAGATGTATTTTCACCTTAGGTCCTTCTTCGAATCCTGGCTCTTTTCCTATGTTACTAATTTATTCAGCTTTTCTCTTATGTTCTCTTCGTTCCCATATTTTCCTCCAAAATTGTTTTGTTTCCTTGTCATCCTGTAGTTATTTGTTTTCGTGCTTTCTCTCCTAAGTTGCCGATAAACATTTTTTCGTTGTTTTGGAATCTTCTGTATTTTTTTCTGTATTGTTTTATCCTATCTCGGTAGCTTTTTAGTTATCCTTCTGTCGACAGTAACTTCTGGTTTATTTCCAAAAGTTGTGTTGTTTGTTTTACTTGTGTTCATTTTTTTCTTTTCATCCCAACATTCTCCAGCGTTCTTCTTCTTATGGCTCAGTCGACGGAAGTTACAAAATACACCGATTGCATCACTGCAGAGGGGTAAGACTCTCCCAGTGAATATCCTGGTATATAACACTAAACAACCTGATGTTGAGGCTCCAGTAATGCCGGAGCTCTGGGGAATGCAGCGTACCACTTTACTGCCATCGCTCCCAGGTCCACTCTGTCCTGGAGTGGTAGCACCTGATCCTATCTATGTCCCATATACAAGTAAACTCTATACGTACTCTGAACTGAATTGTTTTAAATGGAACTGTTTATTTGTTTAAAAATAGATTCGGCATTAAATAACCTAGAAATGGTTGATATGCCATAAAACCAACCAAACCACACTATTATTATCATTATTATTATTATTTGTCATAGATGGTTTTTCACTGGAGTCAGTGTATGTCTCCTTAGATCTCCACAACTTTTCTGAGTATTCTTGCTGATCTTTACAATGTTGGTATATTTGTCACATCCTCCGACCAGACAGGACTTGACACAAGGTAAATGACCCGAATGTTGATTATAGTATGGGTTTAGGGAAGGAGAAGGTCGGGCACGAGCCGAGGCTTGAGCCCTGCTGGACTATGATAACCCCAAGGTGGTCCAGCCGAAGCCGGGGGCCTTACGGCCTCAAGTCTGCTTTGTTGGACTGTGTCCGTACCAACAATGTTGGGAACTGTATTGTTTCCATTCTTTGTCTGATTTCCCATCCCCCAATTTTTTTCCAAGCTTATGGTGACCTTTCCAAGCGCATCAGCTGCAATTATATCACCGTTATACCCATATTCCAGAGTGTTTTTAATTGTATAGCAAGTACTTTTTTCTTTTGTTAATTAACTCTTGGTCAGGTTTTCTATGCGGGATTAAATGATCTGTTTATATCTCAAAATTCGAGAGATTTTCACGGGTCTCATTGTCTAGAATGAATTCAAATTTATGCATATACCATTTGGAGTTATTGTCAAATTTAAATCACTTGCACGATTCTTAGTAGATTACCTTTCTCACCCAATCATGCCTAGTCTTGTTCTCCTTTTGTACCAGTTTGGTACTATCGCTTCTTATGTGATTAACCGATTCATCTCTTTCTCCTTATAACCTACATTTATTATTATTATTATCATTATTATTAAAGAAAGTACTCTAAGTGAAAGAAATGGATTGACGGAGAAAATATAATAAAAATAACAAGAACAAGAAAAACAAGACGACGAAAACAACAACGATAGCAGTAGAATTTGTAAGATGAATCCATCGTATTTGTATTGAAGCCACAGAATAGTAGACAATGGTTTCGATAGAAGCACTCCGGCCAAAGTATCCAGCGTCTCCGTCTCGTCTTTCTTTTCTTTTGACAACAAAAGTATTTTTTCTTCTTCTGCTTGGGTCTCGTCTAACACTCTTTTTTGTGTTGTGCTAAAGAGTCATCTAAAGATTTGTTCATATTCCATCGTCTTCCATTCTCTTCGTTTTTCAGCCATTCATTTTCGCTTTTCTCCCGCCATTTTCCTCCATTCATCGCTTATTTGTTCTCTTGCAAACGCTGCTTTTCATGGCGATATAAACATACTTCTTCATGACTCTTCATTACATGCCTTTTTTTTTTCTTTTCTTTTTTTTTTTAGTTTGTTTGTTTCTGCTACCTCATTTCTCTCTCTTTTACGGTTTTTTCAGTTTTGTCCATTTCCGACAAACTTTTAAAAAAATCTTCCATTTTTTCCCCCATTAGCTTTTGTGATCGCTAAAAAACACAAACAAAGCCAAATGCTGTACGTGAAGCGCTGACGTTGTCTGTTAGGGATCTAATATTCCACAGCCATTTTCCTCTTAATGTTCTTTGATTCTCTTGTCAAACCCTTTAGTCCCGTTCTATAGATTTTCTTGTTGTGTTTCGTTGTTCTATTGTCCACAAAAGCAGAGTTGAAATTAGGGTCTGGAGAGGCCATGACTAAAGAATAAAGATGCAAAAAATGAAAAGAAAATCAATAGACAACAACAACGAGGACGATGATGACAAACGTGAACAAAAAGACAAATAAATTAAAATAAAAAGGAAATACGGAATAAGTAAGGTGAAAAAGAAGCAAGAGAGAAGAGAGAAGGAAATAAATGTAAGAAATAGAAAGGAAATAAATGTTTAGAATGAAAGAAGTGAAAAAAGGAAGAAAATTATAAACAAAATGAAAAATGAAAAAAATGAAAATAGAGAAAGAAAAACTAAAGGAGAGCGAATGAAAAAAAATGAAAAATGAAGGAATGGAATAAATGGCAAAAAAGAAGGAAATAAATTAAACATGAATAAAAAAAATTCAAATGAAAGAAGGAAATGAAGGAAAAAGGGAAAAAGAAATATATGTAACATAAAAAAGAGAAAATGAAATAAGAAAATTAAACAAATAAAAAAGACAAAGAGAGAGAGAAATGAAGATGAGAATGCAAAAAGTGAAAATTCGAGAAGGAAATTAATGAAAATTTAAGAAGAAGATGAATGAAAAGGAGCAAAGGAATGAATAAAAAAAGAAAGAAGTTAACGAAAAGAGAAATGCAATCAAATTAAAAAGAACGAAGGAAATTAAAGAAAACAATTGAAGGTAAAAAGATGAAAGTAATGAGTGAAAAAGAAAGAAAGAAAGAAAGAAAGAAAGAAAAAAAGAAATTAAACTAGAAGATGAAAGAAATAAAGAAGAGATAAAGAAAGAAATGAAAAAGAAAGAAGGAAATAAATGAAAAAATGAATGAAATGAATGAAAATGGGAGAAAGAAATCAATGAAAGAAAGAGAAAAAGAAAAGGGAAAGAGAGAAAGAAAGAAATGAAAAAACGAAGGAAATGAAAAGTGAAAATAGAAAGAAAAATTTTGAAAAATAAGTGAAATAAATTAAATGAATGAAAACAAGAGAAAAAAATCTTTAAAAATTAAAAAAGATATTAAAAGGGAAAAAGATGAAAGGAAATGAAGGAAAAAAGACAAAAGAAACGAATGAAAAGGAAATAGAATGAATTAGAAGAAAGAATGAGATAAAAGGAAAGATAAAGTAAAGAGAGGGGAATAAATGAAAGAGAAATAAATTATAAAATCAGGAAAAAAATTTTAATGAAAAAGATGGAATAAAGTAAATTAATACATGGGAAGCCAATAGATAAAAAGCAGTGAAGAAATAAGTGAAGAAGAAAGAAGGAAACAACTTAGAAAACGAGAAAGAAAGAAAGAAAGAAAGAAAGAAAGAAAGAAAGAAAGAAGTGAGTTAAATGAAATGAATTAAATGAAAAAAAGGGAACAAACTAAAAAAAGACAGAAGGACAAAAAATAGAATAGAGAAAAGAAATTACATGAAAACGTAAAAGCAATAAATAGAAAAGTAATAGAAAATTAATAAATGAAAAATAAGAAAACAGTGTAAAAACTTTTATTTATCACTTAAAATATTCAGACAGGTATTTTCATTGTTATTCTCACAACGTTTCAGCCGATATATCATTCAGACTTCTTCAGGTATATTATGTCAAACACAGTTACCTTTATTTGATCCACGGGGTAGACTGTTTTATTTCCGTTACCCTTCAGCGGGAACAAGTGTTAAACTAGAGAAAGTATTTATTGTTATCTCACCTGTAGGGGAGATTGAACCTGGAACCTTCAGATAATTTCACTCAGCAACATTCTCTAACCAACACTTTTTCACCTGCACCATATGTACTGTTAGATCATACTACTAATTTAGGCAAATAACATACACACATATACTCATATATATACGTGGACACACACACACACACACACACACACATATATATATATATATATATAAAGTAAAGTTGGCTACAGTAGTCGAAGGTGACTCGAAGACTCCCTTTTTGATAGCTACTATATCGAGGTGTTGGAGAGGGCGTTACCCCTTTCCCTGGATTGCTCAAATTTACCCTTGATCCGTACCTTATAATATTGAGTGTTAAGCAAGGAGGCATCAAGCACCATTTTTTGAGTCTTTGGTAGGACTTAACCTGGGATTGAACCCCGGTCTCCCGGGCCATTGGCAGAAGAAAATAAGAAACTAAATAAAAACAGAAGGAAAAAAAGAATTATGGTGAAATAAGTGAAGAAGAAAAAGGAAATATATGATGAGAAATAAATAAATGAACAAGGGAGAAATTCAGAAATATAAAAAAACAGAAAAAAATAAAAGAAAAAAAGAAATGATCAAAAAAGAAGGGGAACATTCGATGTAACGAAAAAGAGAGAGAGAGAGAGTGTGTGTGTGTGTGTGTGAGAGAGAGAGAGAGAGAGAGAGAGAGAGAGAAAAGAACGAATGTAAAGGGAAAGAGAGAACAAAAAAGTAATTTGTTGATAAGTGTTGGGTTACACAAATGAAACTGATTGATGTATGTATTGACTGATTGATTTTAAGGACATCGCAAACTGTCTCGGGTTATTTTATGCCAAGAGCTTAGAGAATCTCCTTCCCTGAACTTAGTAGTTGTGTAATTGTGTCAAAAGGGATTTTTTGTTTGTTTTTTTGCAGAAAATCCCATCAAATACGAATAATTTTAACAGATTTAATTGACTCATAGATAGAACCCAATCAGATACTATCACTCAAGGTAACGGTGGATGTTGGAATAGTAGCAAAATACGGGTACTTCATAATACTCACATCTCCAGAAAATAAACTTCGCCATTGTACCCAGGATACCAGCTTTGGTAAGAGGGTCTTACCCTTTGTATGGAATAAAGTCAGCGTATTCTAATCCAAGCTAATAGGTCGAAAGAAACGAAGACGAAAGAAGGAAAGAAACGAAATAAGAAAAAAAAAAAGAATTGAACGTTATAAAAAAGAAAGAATGAAAGCGATGAATGAAAAGGGTGAGACAAACATCAGACGGACAGAAAAATATATTCGCAAGCGAATGTTGAATTAATTACGTGAAATAGAGAAAAATATGAGAGATTACAAATAAAATGAAAGAAAAAAAGAAATAGGGAAGAAAAAAGATGCTTCAGTAGGTTGGTTAGGTTGGGTTTTATGGCATATCAACCATTGGTTGATATAATGCGAAATCCTCTTAATACATATGTATTAAATATACATGCTTTGGGTTGATTTTGTTTTATGACACATCAACCATTTCTAGGTTATATAATGCGAAATCCTCTTTATATATATATATATATTAAATATATATGATTTGGGATGGTTTTGTTTTATGGCATACTAATTATTGTAGATTATTTTATGCCAAATCCTCTTTAAACATATATATCAAATATATAAAAATGTTTGGTTTAGTTGAGTTTTATGGCATATCAACCATTGTAGATTATGTAATTACAAATCCTCTTCATACATATATATTACATATATATGATTTATGAAGACATTTTTTCCATTACATTCTTAAACGAGCCTGAGCTCTGATTTGCACATATTCGTAATCTCTGTATTTTTGTTAGGTATATGTAATATTCATCGTACTGGTTTCTATTTTACTAATGGTCTGGGAGACCGGGGTTCAATCCCAGGTCGAGTCATACCATAGAGTCAAAAACTTGTTCTTGATGCCACCTTTCTTAGTACTCAACACTATAACTTAAGGATCAAGGATAAGGTGGAGGATTCCAGGGAATGGAGTAGCGCCCTCCCCTATACCTTGGCGTCGTAGCTATTGAAAAAGGAGCCTTCGATTCACCCTCAACCAAGGTCACCAACTTTACTTTTACTTTATATATATATATATATATATATATATGAACTTGTGTAATGGAGCGAATTGCCGTATCGATCTTATGATGTTCGGCGGGAATTAGTTGATAAACATTCCATAATTAGTTTTTCCCTAGTACTTTCTGCCCCAGTTAGGGCCATCATCAGGGGAGGATACCATGATGGTCATGAAATGGAACTTCCGTAGTACATATTAGGAGTATTTTTCGAAGTATATTACGGTTGCTTTTATATATCACCCACCACCAACATCCAGTCAGAAGATCTCGGTATAAAGACTTTGATGGAGACTTTCAGAAGGTGCAAATACTTTCCTTTTTTCTGTCAGTGACAATTTGGAAACTCACTGAGATGGTTGACTTGAATAATTCCAACACTAATAACCGCCAGAACCACACTGCAAATGTGTATTCATCCATTTTCTTAAATCACTAGGGTTCCGGCAACAATTGCTATAGAATCCCTGAATTATCACAATATATATACATATATATCGTGTGTGTGTGTGTGTGTGTGTGTGTGTGTGTGTGTGTGTGCCTAAATTGTTATGTGCAAAGTTTTACTTTCCCTGAAGCATCTGGTAAAGAGGGTAGTTCCCATGGGGAAATGGCTAACGTACTGGATTGGGACATGGTAGTCAATGCGTTCAAACCTCAGTTATGCAATTAGGTTCACTTTTAGACTAATACCTTTGTGGAAGGTATGACTCCCCACCTTATTCATACCCACGTATGAGTTTAATAGTACCACCACTGTTCTTTTTTACAAGGATGGTTTTAGCATTAAATAACCTAAGAAGGTTGATATGTCATTAAACAGAGAAATAAACTAAACGTGAAGCGTATCAGCCCAGTTAACTGGGACTGTAGAATACACAGGCTTCATTTCTGCTGTGTCCTGGATATATTATTAAACAATCTGATGGCGAAGCTCTAGCCTTGGAGCTTTAGAGAATGCAGAGTACTTCTTTATTGTCATTGCTTCTAGGTCCATTCTGACCCGGAGTGGTAGCACCTGATAAGGCCATCTCTACGAGTCAAATAGAACAAACTGCGCACAAACAAATGATTGATCTTAATTTGTGACTATGATATAGCAACGCTTGAGACCAGGTTCATTAATGTTGTAATTATTCAAGTCAACCATCTCAGTGAGTTTCCAACTTGTCACTGACAGAAAGAAGGAAAATATTTGCACCTCTTAAAAGTCTCTATCAAAAACTTTATGCAGAGATTTCCACTAACGTTAAAACCAAAATATATACAAATCTGTCCTGTATTACTCCTGAAATCCTATTGCTAAACACAAAATGCCAATTTTCTCAGTCCTGTTTAAATCGAGATGACCTCTGACCTCATCCACCCTCTCTCGCTGGATGTTGGTGGTATATATATCGAAACCAATACGATGAATATTACATATACATAACAACGCTAACAAAACGACTGGAGTAAAAGCTTGACGGCAACTACACAAGAATGCTGCGAGCAATATTGAACAATTCCTTGAGGCAACACCCCACAAAGCAGTAGCTGTACGGTTACCTACCACCCATCACCAAAACTATCCAAGTTAGACGAGCCAGACATACAGGACACTTATGAAGGAGTAGGAACGAACTCATAAGTGATGTACTCCAATGGACCCCTTCACATGGCCGAGCAAAAGCAAGGCGACCAATTCGAACCTACATACAGCAGCACTGTGAGGATACGGGGTGTAGCCTTGAGGACCTACAGGAAGCGATGAACAATAGGGAGGGGTGGCGAGAGAGGGTCAGGGATATCCGTGCTGATGGCACGACAAGATGATGATGATGATGATGCATGACAAAAATACAGCTCACTCGGTTGGGGCTGTAGAATAGACGGACTGCATCTCTACAGAAAGGTAAGAACCCTTCCAAACGAGTGTCCTTGATATGACTCTATCTGATGCTGAGGCTCCAGTCCAGGAGCTCTGGGTAATATGGAGTACCCCGTCATTGCCATTACTCCCATGTTCACTCTGACCAAGAGTGGTAGTATCTATTATAGTCCCATCTATGGATCTAACAAAATGCTTTAACCATTTGATTATCTGCAAACTAGCGAACAACCGAAGCTGGATTAAAGTGTTAGCGGTTCATTGCAATTGAGCAAAGAGGTGACTGATGGTATACTTAATTGTTAGTGCTTCATAGTAAAACTTGGAACCATTTAACTTAGTGCAAATGAATGAATAATGTTGAATAGGATATTTACTGTTAGAAAGGAATACTTGAAGCTATCTAAATGTGTGCAAAATAAAACTATTAGAATGACTAATACTTGAGACCACTTCACTCAATGCAAACAAATGAATAATACTAAATAGAATTATCATTGTTAGATAGCAATGACTGAATTTGTGCAAACAAATTAACTCTAACTCATTCAGAAATTTAACTTTGCGAAGAAATGAGGGATCTTAAATTAAATAATATATATTTAATATATGTATATACGTATGAAAAAGATTTGGCTTTAAATAACCAACAAGGATTGATTTGACGTAAAACACAGGAAACCAACCATAACAAAAATTTGTTTTGCATACTTTTTTAGTTAGAACAGAAATATTGTTAAAAAGTATTAGTTAGTTATAAGCCCCCCCCCACACACACACACACACATATGTACGTATATATATATATATATATATATATATAATAGTACAATTTAATTGAGACTCAAACTCGGTTAAGTCGTCATAATAAATTTATTTCGGCGGAGAATATTATTGCTATATTCTCCGTCTCGTCAGATGACTCTTTACATGCATCCCTCCTATTTCGCTTCCATCATTTAAACTTGACTTTTAAAAAATTAAACTTGGGACGGTCATACCTCCTCAATAAAAGTAAGTATGTAATGTTGGCAACCTAAGTCGAAGGTGACCCGAAGGCTCCCGTTTCAATAGCTACTACACAGAGGGATAGGAGATGGCGCTACTCCATTCCCTGGATTGCTCCACTTTACCCTTAATATTTAACTTATAATGCTGGGCGTTAAGCAAGATGGTATCGAGTACCATTTTTTGAGTCTTTGATATGACCCGACTTGCGATTGAACCCCGGTCTCCCGGACCTATTGGTGAACACTCTACTCATTCGGGAAGTACCCACACCATTCTTCAGACATATACTGAAAAAATATATTTATATTCGTAAAAGATGTTTTCTACTAATATACATGGTGCCTTCAATAAGCTTCCAGACTTTTTTTTGTACAGGCATTTAAATTTGTCGTAGACTCTTGAAAATTCAGTATCTTATTGCTATATATCTGAGATGACCGACCAATTTTTATGATTTCAGGTTCGAATGAACAGCTACAGCAGGAATCGGAATACACCCTAATAAAGTTTTATTGTTACAGCTGGTGAGTTTCAAAAATACAATCTGGACGTGAGGACACTTTAGAAGAACGACATGCAAGAAAATTCTGTTTTAAACTTGGAAAAAAGGCCACAGAAACATATGGAATGCTTCAGACTGCTTTTGGAGCATCTTGCATGAATCTAACATCAGTTTTTGAGTTGCATAAGAGATTCAAGGAAGGCAGGGAATCTGTGAGGGGTAATGAGAAGTGTGAGAAGAGTAAGGAAGTCAATACACCAGAGTTTATTGGCCAAAGGGTTATGGTAAGGGTTACTATGTTGAGGATTTAAGGGAGTTCAGGAAGAGATTCCTAGGGAAGAGGCCAGCACTCTTCAAATCGGGTCAGTGGCATTTTCAGCAGGACAATGCACCAGTCTACAACTCCATCCTTGTCAGAAACTATTTGACCAAGATGGACATCAAGACAGTTCCTCACCTTCTCTATTGTTCAGACCTTGCTCCCTTCGACTTTTGGTTATTCCCTAAGCTCAGAGGCTGTCGTTGAGACAATTGAGGAGATGATAGAGGCTGTGACGAAGGTCATTGACACGCTCACACAAGAGAACTTCCATAGGGCCTTCCAGGAGTTGTTGGAACGGTACAATAAGTACCATTGCAGTTGGAGGAGATTACTTCGAAGGTGACTAGAGCTTCATGTATGTACTATCAATAAAAGTGCCCATACGAAAAAAGTCTGGAAACTTATTTAATGATCCTCGTATATATATATATATATATACTATTTCGCACTGCGATTGTTACGCAATATTAATATAATATATATTTTTTTATGTTTTCCGAAAGTAGCAACCTCATGAATTAATGTTACGACTCACCACTGGTTTGGGGGTAGTTTAAGTTGATTTTCAAATTGACCTTTATTCGAAACTTGGTAACAGGGGATAAAAGATAGAATAAAAACAATTAAAACAATTCAGTTTAGTATAAGTACAGATTTTGTCCACACGCACTTAAACATAAAAAAATTCCTATTTCAAACAATTCAGTTCAGCATAAGTACGCCCTTTTGTTGTATTTGACCCATAGATAGAGGCCTATCAGGTGCTACCACTCCGAGCCAGAGTGGACCAAGGAACGAAAGCAATGAAGGAGTGCTCTGCATTCCCCAAAACTCCAACATTACTGGAACTTCACTATCAGATTGTTTAGTGTCATATCAGGACACTCATTGGGGGACTCTTACTCTTCTCCAGAGATGCAATCAGTGTATTCTATTGCCCCAGCCGACTGGGCAACGTAATTTAGTTTCATATCCAGGACACTCGTTTGGGAAGGTCTTACCCCTCTGCAGAGGTGCAGTCGGAGTATTCTACAGCCCAAGACAACTGAGTAATAGCATGACTAAGGAGATGAGTGGTAAGTGGCCATACATCTACTGCTATATGTGTTACTGCTTCCAGGATTTGTTCAAAATAGTTTGTAGCATCCTTGTGTAGTTCATATCTAGCTTTTTCTCCGAGCGTTTCATAAGAACCTAAGTGGTGCAACTATATTGTTGTGCTGAAACAACAACAGCTTCGAAGAATTGCAATTTTATTTTTTCAGAGAGATTAGATTTGCATATGGCAGTCAACCTGTCAATAGTATTCGATCCTTTGCTTATGCATACATTGATATCGTTTTCAATAAATGAGATATTGCTACCGATGTATATGAACTGTTCTTCTAATTTGAGAAAGCTTTGCATTTAATGAGAACATGACAACATCTTGATTAAAACTCATGCACTATGAATTAACGTAGAGACCGATGCCTCTTGCTGCTAGCTCCTAGCTCTGCATAAAGATTCGGCTTGAGCAGGTAAGCTGCATCGTCTGCACGCGTATTAGTTTCTTCGGGATATCCTCTGCTTCTTGATTTTTAGTGAGAAAAATTTTTTTTCATTAGCTCTATTGAAGTTCGTCATACATAGTCCAAGAGGAATATGTTTCGAAATAGTGCCAATGCATCTCAAAGTTTCTTTGTCTACCGTATACAAAGCAAAGAAAAAAATTTCACTGAAAAAGACCTTTTTAAGGAAAAGGGTGAGTGGAGGATTGAATAAAAAAACAAAAAAGATGACTTTTTAACTGCTCTCGTTACAACGATTTAGAAAGACCCCTCAACGTCCATAAGAAAACACGCTAATGAATTGAAAGTCTACGAAAAAAACTGAGTGGACAACAAGATTAAACCCCAGACCTTAACCCCCATGATTACAAACAAAACAAATGCAACGTCCCATTAAAATATTGGACTGCTATTGAGGAGCAATGGAATAATCTATTTTGATGGCATGCAAATAGTTTCGAAGGCCTACTGATACGATAATTGAAAAATATGGTGGCCATATTGGGTAGATACTGAGTAAATTTACTGTTTTGTATATTCTTATTTTGTTGTTTATTTTTTAAAATTAAAATTAATCTTGTTTTTTAATAGAGTCGTTTATCATAAGACATGGATGTTCCTAATTTTTCCTCTCCATCCTGTAATATATATATATATATGTATAAACAAGATTTGGCATTAAATAATCTACAGTGGTTGATATGCCACAAAACCCAACCAAACCAAATCATATATATCTAATATATATGTATGAACCGGATTTGTCATTAAATAATCTACAGTGGTTGATATGCCACAAAACCCAACCAAATCAAATCATATATATCAAATATATATGTATGAACCGGATTTGGCATTAAATAATATACAGTGGTTGATATGCCACAAAACCCAACCAAACCAAATCATTTATATCTAATATATATGTATAAACCGGATTTGGCATTAAATAATCTACAGTGGTTGATATACCACAAAACCCAACCAAACCAAATCATTTATATCTAATATATATGTATAAACCGGATTTGGCATTAAATAATCTACGGTTGTTGATATGCCACAAAACCCAACCAAACCAAATCATATATATCTAATATATATGTATGAACTGGATTTGGCATTAAATAATCTACAGTGGTTGATATGCCACAAAACCCAACCAAACCAAATCATATATATCTAATACATATGTATAAACCAGATTTGGCATTAAGTAACCTTCAATGCTGATATGCCGTAAAATCAGACAAAACCAAATCGTATGTATTCAATGCATATGTATTTATAGTTTTTGACATTAAATAACCTACAATAGTTGATATGTCGAAAAAGAAACATCATATATATCTAATATACGTATATGTATAAAATAGATTTGGCATTAAATAACCTAGCATGGTTGGTATGCCATAAAACCAAAGCAAACTCAGATAGAAACAATTTCGAACAACACTACATAAAACCCACTGAGACATAATTATCTTAACTTTAAATCCTCTCACCATAAACATCTCAAAGAAAGCCAACCGTGATCGCAGGACTTAAAAATAAGAAAAATCTATTCTAAGAATGATACATTTTTAAATCGTATCAACAAATTTAATTTATAACACGTGGCTGCTACCATAATTAAATTGAATATTAAATCAACAAAGCGATCACCGAATATTTCCACACACGCACGCACGCATATGGATGCACACACAAACACAAACACACACACACACACACATGCACATATACCCACATGCGCATATACACACTCACACATACATACACATACACATACACATATACTCACACACACTCACATATACACAGAGGGGTGTCCTCGTGGTGTCATGTGTAAAGCGATGGAATGAGGAATCATAGAAAGCGAGTTCGAACTCCAGTCGCGCTATTACGTTCCCTTTCGGGCAAATACCCTTGGGAAAGGTATGAACCCCTTATCCGCCCAGCTATGGGTCAAATAGTACCACTACCCTTCATCTAGAAGGATGAAAAATAGTGGTACTATTTAACTCATAATTAAAGAAGCATTAAATAACCTACAAAGGTTGATATACCATTAAAACAAAGACATCATATATGCACACATACACACATATGTACACACAAAAAAAAACGTATTTAGCGTGAGAGTTATCATCGTAAAAATGGAATCGGTGAGCCGTGTTCAATTACTGGACGAAGCTATGTGCGTTTCATTGCGCGCTAATGCCCTTATGAAAGGTATGAATCAATGAGTACTTCCCGTGGCAATGGGTAAATAATAGGGCAAACTCGGATCTCTTGCCTACGTAAGGCAACCAGTCTAAGAGATAGAAAATGTAGGAGTCAAAGGAGCCGTACTCCGCTAAAAAAATTGACCTTGTGGCACATCCCGCTCGTGATGAAAGGGTTGGGTTAAATACACACATACACATAGGTTTACTGGTTTATACAGACACATCTACAGCCACACCAATAAACAAGTAAAGTTGGTGACCATAGTGGAGGGTGACCCGAAGGCTCCCTTTTCAATAGCTACGACACCAAGATGTAGGGGAAGTCGGTACTCCTTTCCCTGGATTGCTCCACTTTACCCTTGATCCGTACCTTATAATGCTGAGTGTTATGCAATAAGGCATCAAGTACCATTTTTAAAGTCTTTGTTATGACTCGCCCTGGGATTGAACACAGGTCTCCCGGGTCATTGGCCAACACTCTAACAAGTACTATTTAAATATACAAGAAAGCAAAATGATTTCCTCAGTTAAAGAAATAGTCGAAAAATTAGTTTCTTGGCTAGTCAACTGATTTTACGAAAGGTATGAAATATCCAGAGAGACCCAAAAAACTCTGAATAAAATATGATCGATGGGAAAACTGATAATCTGTTCAAGAACCCCAGAATTTTTTTTATTCAGATGACCACCATCATAGACGAAACAAGTATCAGGGACTATGCAACTTGTGGTAGTTTGACATGAACCAAATCTACCAAGACACTTACATTTCAAGGTTAGATGGACAGAAAAACAGAGAGAGAGAGAGAGAGAGAGAGAGAGAGAGAGAGAGAGAGAGAGAGAGTCTTGGTTTTCCTCTGAGCATGTTTTTTTATGGTTACCAGTTTCTGTTTATCAGCAAGGGGAGGTAATCGTGTGACGTTTGGGGAAATTAAAGCAGCACGCCCCTTCAAATTTTATTCAAATCTGCTCGTCGATGAGTAAAGTTAAGCTTAGTAAATTTATTTATATAATTCTAGGCATATATTTTACAGTTATAAAAATGCTGCAGCTCTTAGGTTTGTTTGTTTGGTTGGTTGGTTTTTATGGCATATCAACTTTTGTTGGTTATTTCATGCCAAATCCATTTTTATACAAATAAAAAGTTTTATTTCAAACAATTCAGTTAAGCAAAAGTACAAAGTTTAATAGTTAAAAATATTTCTATTTCAAGCTATTCGTTTGTCAAACTGTTCTAATTCACATTTAAGTATAAGTATAGTTTTTTCTTTACACACAGTTAAATGTCAAAACAGTTCTTTTTGAAACAATCACTGTAGTGTAAGTAGACTTTCAATATCAAAAAGAGTTCTATTTCAAACAATTTAGTTTAGCATAAGTACGCAGTTCAGTTCTATTTGATCCATAGATAGGACACTATCAGGTGCTACCACTCCGATAGCAATGAAGAGGTAATCCGCATTTCCCAAAGCTCCAAAATTACTGGAACCTCACCATTAGATTATTTAGTGTCATATCCCGGACACTTGTTGGGGGGGGTCTTACTCTTCTGCAGAGATGCAGCCACTGCCGAATGGGCAACAGTTCTTAAGGTTTCCTAATTCGTTTGGTTTCTTTTTTAATGGCATATCAAACTTCGAGTGTTACTTAATACCAAATCCATCATTCTAGAAGAATAGCAGTGATACTATTTAACTGAAAGATGGGTTGATAAGAGAGTTCATACTTTTCACAGAAGTATTCGTCCCAAAGTGAATATAAGAGCACAACTGGAGTTCGATCTCGCTTACTTCGAGGTTGCACTCCAGCACGTTAGTTGCAATACCATGGCAATCTCAATGAAAGATAAATACTTTCATTTAAGACTCAAAGAAAAGGAATCCTAAAATTCCATAATAATTACGTTTAACCAAATTTTAACCAAATTTTAAACGATTTAAACAAATTCTGCTAAAATAATATTTTCCCTAACATTGGATTATTATATAACATTTTCCTCTGTATGTTGTGGAAAAATGATTCAATGAATCTAAATAATTTATCTAGTTTGTTTAACGTATATGTTATCAAGCCAAAATATCCAGATTTTAAGAAGAATTGCTTTACGTCTTATCCGTATTTAGTTTACTGTTAAATAAAAAATTTAAAAAACTCAAGTGAACATTATGTAGTTTGCTAACTCTATCCTGTTTGCCAGTCGCAGAACATCTATGGCTCCGTTTGCTCGGCTAAACTTACATTCCATAATACGAGTAGGGATAAAATGGTGTTGAATTCTATGTTGATCCCCGTATCAATTGCAAGAAAAAATGTACTGCTTTTGAGACAAGCGGCAAATGCATACCAGGTATCAAATAATATCTTCCTGTAATAGTGTCTATCTCTGCAGAAATTACTTCCGGTTCGTTCTTTGTTGACTGAAATTATCGGAAGTCGACGGATCGACTCGAAGCTACTTTCTTCGAGGAATTTAACAACAATAACAAGGAAGGTCCTAACCCTTGGCGTAATTCGAAGTTCCTTGTTAAAGGAGCCTTGAAAACATGGCGATAATGACTCTTACACTCAAATGGATGTCTCAACAACAAAGAGGCCTTTTACTAGCTGTAAATCCTTGTCTTTTGTCCGTGTTATAGTAGCTATTGTCCGTGGTGTGGTAGCCATTAAGTTACAACACTGTAACAGAGAGATCTCGGGCTTGGCGAAGAAATAAGCAGTATGTTTGGAATTATATGGACCAAAAGAAAGACGGGAGAAAAAAACCGCTGCTTACTCCTCGCTTCTTATAAAAAAAAGTGTATTTAACGTCTTTCTAGGCACACCAGAAAGCCAAAGCATTGACATACATCGTATGAAGAGCTGGTGAAAAATGAAAGTGGACAAAAAGCCCGCCAAAGAAATGCGTGGTCTTTGTTCGTTGTTAACGTTCAGGCGTGAATCGTCGGCCATTTTAAAGACTGAATAGACGAACATGATCGGATGGACAAGCAAATAAATGACGAAGTGCCGGAGAGAGATCAGGATAGTCATGAAAGAGCGGGAAAGGTTAAAAGAAGAATCAAATGGCTACGAACAAAAACGAAAGGGAACTCTGAAACTATGGTGCTTTGAGTTACTTCCTTTAAGAGCGTTTTGAAGATGAGTTCTCTTTTGTTCTTATTCTGATGTTGTTGTCTCAACGCCATTTTCTGGGTTGCAGCGATACAAACGAATGTTTGTTTTTGTTACTGGCTAACATGTTAACTTTTATGTTGGCAGAGGGACATTTTTGCACCAACTGTACTCAAGAAGAGAGATATTTTTACCGAAATTTTACAACTGTAGGTCAATGTAAAGTATTTTTCTTATTAGCTACTCTTTGAACAATTCTAAAACATCACCGGAAGAACCTACTGTGATTTAGGATTGTGTGAAAGTTTTTTCGTAAAATATAATTAAACGAGAGGGCTTTACTGTTTTCATGATATTGTCCAGTGAAACACAATTACTGATCAAATTATAATGTTTTGTTTGTTTTCTTATATATGAATTGTTGCCTTATTTAAACATAACATCTACTTTGCAAATTTTTCGAAAAAAATTCACACACTCTACAAGGATTAAAAAAATATCTGCCCGCAAAATGTATTAGATAATAAACATCCGTCATTTCAGCTGGCCAGTTCAATGAGACAGATAAACCCCCAGATAACTGAGCTGTGAGGATTCTTTTGACGTCACTTAAAATCTCAGCCGGCCCTTCTATTGGGGCTTAGAATTTGCTGGTTGTATCCACCCAATCGGGATAAGAATACCTCCACCTGTAAAGGAGGATTCTGAAGCATAGCACTAAACTGCATTGGGTGGTGAGGCCCCAGTTCTACAGCTCTAGCAAATATGGAATCCCCCTCGTGGTCATTATTTCCAGGCCTATTCTAACCCACAGTGGTAGTATCTGTCAAGGTCCTGAGTCTGGCTCACATAGAACTATTTGCATATAATTTGTATTAGATAAGAATTCTTAATACAATATAACTGTATGTAAATTATCTGTATTAAGACTTACATGAAATCATGCCTGTTAACTAAGGATCATTATAATTAGTTCGATTATTTGCTTTAATGGTCCATCAACCCTTGTTCGGTATTTAATGCTAAATCCTGTTTATATACACACAGTATAATATAACATATCAATATATTCTAATTGAGTGCTCAATGCATGGCTATTAGTATATAAGAATATATAAATATATATTAATATGTTTAAAAACTCACATGCAGAGTAAATTATGTTATTATCCAGTAAAACTCAACAAATATAATCCATTATAAATTTATTTCAATAATTTAACGACGTTGTTCCTTCAGATGGTAAACAATTTTTGATGGAGTTTTTACAGTTATATCGGAGAATAAATTATATATTAAGTTAGATCTTTAATGGAACTATAATTCAATATTTAAAAACACGAAGAATCTACTACAATAAAACATTAAACCAATAAATTGGGAATAAGAAATTTCAGAGTTATTAACCTGTGTAGCACTAAAAACGTGTATTAATAAACCAAAGTTTAAATAAATAAATATATATATATATATATATTGGCAGCATTTCTTCATTTCAGACATAACCGATAAAATGAAACGCAGTTTCTTCCAGGCAGCGGTCACATCGATACTGCTATATGGATGCACTACATGGACTCTAACAAAACGGCTGGAGAAGAAGCTAGACGGCAATTACACAAGAATGCTGCAAGCAATCTTGAGCAAGTCCTGGTGGCAACGCACCACAAGACACCAACTGTACGGCCACCTGCCTCCTATCACAAAAACTATCCAAGTTAGACGAACCAGACATGCAGGACACTACTGGAGAAGCAGGGACGAACTCATAAGTGATGTACTCTTGTGGACCCCCACACATGGCCGTGCAAAAGTAGGACGACCAGCACGAGCATACATTCAGCAACTATGTGAGGATACGGGATGTTGTCCAGAAGACCTGCCTGAGGCGATGAACGATAGGGAAAAGTGGCGAGAGAGGGTCAGGGATATCCGTGCTACCAGCACGACATGATGATGATTGATGATGATGATTTTTGCTAATCCTTTCGAATTGCCGTATTGATCATGATATTTGGCGGAAATTGGTTGATAAACCTTACATAATTAGTTATTTCCCAAGTACTTGCTGCCCAACTTTGGGCCATAATCAGGGGAGATTCTATTACAAAAGTGATGTAACTTTGTAAGAATGAGCGTTTGTACTGTTGTATTTTGTAACGTTTACTTTTTGAATTCGTTTCTATAAACAGCGTCAATAGCTAAAGACATTTAAGTACATTATCACTGGTTTTAAAATTAATTCCATTAAGTTTGGGTTGTATGTTCCTAATATGTAGTGACTCGAGAATCTGTAGTTTTAGCTAGTTATTTTGATGTTCTTATATTGTTGCGTTTTCAGAAGGAATTTTTCTCGAATTCTACTTTTGGGGATGAAGGTTTTTTAAATGCTGTGCTATAAATCAATTCAAATTTCCGTTAGGAGATTGTATCTCTGAAAATGATATATATGTCGGTTTAAACTCAACTACCCTATCGATAAGAATTACAACGCATCTGTCTGAGACAAGTTCCATAGCATAGCATTTTAAAAAAAACATTCATACTCAACAATAGAATGACGGAAAATTCTTACCGAAAGCACCATGTTTTTAGAAACAAATTCAAAAAGTAAACACTACACAATACAACAGTACAAACGCTCATTCTTACAAAGTAGTAAGGTACATTCAAAAGTTACATCACTTTTGTAATACATCCTTCCCTGATGATGGCCCAAAGTTGGGCAGAAAGTACTTGGGAAATAACTTGTTATGGAAGGTTTATCAACCAATTCTCGCTGAATATCGTAAGATCAATACGGCAATTCGAAAGGATTAACAAAAATATGTAGACAAAAATGACTATTATGTTCAATCAAATATATACATATATATATATATATATATATATATATAAGAACCTAATATTTTTATCTTAATTTCAATATTATCCTAGTTTAAAATTAATCAATTATATAATTTTTTTAAAAAACCGAATATGTTTACAATATTGTTTAACTAAACGTATTAATAACTATATATAAATTTATCTAATTTCTGAAAGTCATCAGATATTATTAAATTCAATATCCATCGAATAGATCAGTTTATATCAGAAGTTTGATGATATGAATTTCAGATAATAATATGATTATATCTATAAAGTCATTTAGTAAAATTTGTGAATACAATAATGTTAATATCTAAGATGGATCGTTAATAGTTATCTCCCTTTTAAAGGTGTAAAATTATTTTGATTTTACTTTAAATTTTATCTCAAAGATATTTAAATCACAAAGGAACTTTCAATTAAAAAGTTTTTTTTCACAGTGCTATTGTATAAGTTTATTCATAATTTTAAGAAAAAGAATATTTATTTAGAAAATTAAAAAATAATTATTTTATTAATAATAATAATAATAATAATAATAATAATAACGCGTTCTTTTAATAATAAAGAGTACGTATTATAACCCCTATTTATCGATTTATTCAACAGGATTAAAGTGTACATTTAATATTCACTGTCATAGTTTAAATTTATTTCTATGTCTACATTTGAATATGAGTTCACGTCTCTTATTTAATAAATTTTTAGTATTTTTATATTTCGAAATGCAAAGTTTTTCATCTAGGCTTAAATTGCATCTGCCATGTAAACTACATGTTGAAGAGGATTTTTTAATGATTTCCAATTTAATATTGGTCTTTTAGTTTCCAACAATATTTAGATAAGACAGTTTAGTTCTTAAGTAAAGGTTTATTGAAGATATAACCTCTTAAAAGAGATTGTCGAAATAAATTTATAATGGATTACATCTGCTGAGTTGATATTAATACACACACACACACACACATATATATATATATATATATATATATATTGTAAGCGAAGATTTTGTAGGAGACACATTTTAAAGGAGCTAGAGCTCATTTATTTGCACGCAGATAGTTTCTAGTATTACTAAGTAAGTTAGCGACCATAGTCGAGGGTGACCCGAAGGCTCCCTTTTCGATAGCTACTACACCAAGGTGTAGGGGAGGGCGCTACTCCATTCCCAGGATTAGTATTACTACCTAATACTAATAATTTTGTTTAATATAAATTATTTGTTTGCACACAATTTATCTGGTTTCAAGTATTGCTGTTGGCCCTCCTCTGCAGCCCTCTGGCACCTTTACAATAATAAGTACAAGAGAACTCAGAAAGACACGGTCATGACAATTATATAAGGGCTAGAGCTTGACATGGCCTGCAGATAGATCGGATCAGGCCTCTCCACACAGCCTTTTTGCTCAGTAAGGGCCAAAGTGGAGCGTTGCGTGTCATTCAATTATCAGGTCAAGGACTACTAAGCCAACAGGATCCCGGCATTATTATTAAGTGAAACCATATTACTGTATGCAAACAAATGAGTATCATTATGTGGGAATAATTACTTTGGCCTAATGAATAGGGTGTTCTCCAATGGTCCTGGAGACCAGGGCTCCATCCCAGGTCGAGTCTTACTAAAAACTCAAAAAATGGTACTTGATGCTACCTTTCTTAACATTCAGCATTATAAGATAAGGATCAAGGGTAAAATGGAGCAATCCAAGGAATGGAGTAGCGCCATCTCCTACCCTTCTGTGTAGTAGCTATTGAAACGGGAGCCTTCGGGTCACCCTCGACTAAGGTTGCCAACTCTACTAATATAGTTAATAGTTTTAGAAGGGAATACTTGAAATCATGCAATGGTGTGCTGATTATTTGTTTTAGGAATATTTGATATCCTATTCCCTTGTAAAAAAACTCTTCAGAAATTATACAAAAAATATTAGATTGTTAAGAAAATAACGTCCGATTTTTAAATAATTTTAAAATTATTTTTAAATAATTTTTGAATAAACTTTTATTCCTGAATTAATGAAATTAAAGTGTATTTTAAAAAGTCAAAATTTGATCCAGGGGGACATCTTTTCATTTCTACCATCGATTCACAAAGTTATTTATGCCAGTAAAAAAAATTCTAAAGATTTTGATGACAAGAAATCTTTAAATTAGTTTCTACTGTTTCTTTAGAACGGGATGATTTTTGTCATAATAAAAAGTATCAATATCCTTTGGAATATGGTAGTCAGTGGGTATGAGATCACCAGAATATGGGGGATGTGGAAAAGTATCTCATTTCAAGTCAGTGAGCTTTTGCAGTGTCATCCCAGCAACATGTGGCCGAGCAGTGTCATCCTGGCACCATATGGCCGAGCAGTGTCATCCTGGAACCATGTGGTCGAGCAGTGTCATCCTGGCACCATGTGGCCGAGCAGTGTCATCCTGGCACCATGTGGCCGAGCAGTGTCGTCCGGGAACCATGTGGCCGAGCAGTGTCATCCTGGAACCATGTGGTCGAGAATCATCACGAAGAACTATTATGATCAAGCTTAAACTCCGACAAAAACTAAACGCATCACTTCTTTTTTTTCATGTTCACGATTAGGGGCATATAACTTTATTAATCAAATTAATCATCAATTAGATAAATCAAAGAATAACAAAGAGAACACTTTTATCATTCAGAATGTTAATTTTTTTTTATACAACTATTGGAAAAATAATATGTTAAAAGAAAATTTAAACTAAAATCGGATTGTATTGTTGAATAACCTAATATATATATATATATATATATATATATATATATATATATATAAATGTACAATGTTCGGAATTCCGTAAGCTCTGGGCATAAAATAACCCCTGACAGGTTGATATGTGATTAAAATCCATTATTCGAACCTATCAATGGTTACTCATCAACACAGACATAGATAACCCTAACCTAAATAAATTAAACACACACGCGCGCGTGCGCACACACACACACACACACACACACGCACGTACGCACGCACACACACACACACACACAATTTTACATTGCAGGTCTATCGCAAATATTTATCATAAAAAAAGATTATCGCGACGAAAAAGTGAGAAGACAAAAAGTTGGGGAGACGTAGAGGTCACTACTTAATCCTGATGTTCAAAGAACAAACTCCTTGTAATCGTTTGGTTACCTCGTTTATCGGTGCGTTAATTATTCAGGCTGGCCATTTTCGTGAGTTTCCAAACAGTCTTTTATAAAGAGATAAATAGGGCAAAGAGGCTGTGACATAGAAAGAGGAGAACTGAGAAGGAGAGAGAGAGAGAGTCGTAAAGAGAGAAGTAAGCAGAGAAAGATAGGGAGAGAATTAGACGGAAACAGACAAAGAGATATTCAGAAAAGAGTTATAGACTTAGAGCGACAAATATGTACGGAGTTGGGGAGGTAGACAGTCAGAAAGATAGAAATAGGAAGGTAGAGAGAGAGAGAGAGAGAGAGAGAGAGAGAGAGAGAGAGAGGGAGAGAGAGAGAGGGGGGAGACGGAGATAGAGAGTCAAAAATAGAGATAGACAGAGAGAGAGAGAGGATCAGCAAGAGGAAAATAGGCAAAGAGATATTACTAACAATACAGAGAGAGAGAGAGGGGTGGAGGAGAGATCACTTTGAATGATAAAAAAGAGTGAGAGACTCGACAAAAAATAGGCAAGTCAACAGTGAGTAAATTAAACCAGTGACAGGAAAAATAGACGGAAAAGTTGAGAGACGCGGGGGTAAGAGAGACAGTAGAAAATAGACAAATGCGTACAGATAGCCAGAAAGAGAGAAATAAGCAGATAGGAAAAAAGACATAAATAATTGTTATTACTTAGGATATTCGGCCTCATCTTTATTGTCATACTCACAACGTTTCGGCCGATATGTTCTTCAGCCTCCTTGGGTGTTCCGTATCAAACTCGGGAGTCAACACAGATTGTCGAACTGAACCCTTTATTTGAACCACGGAGGTAGACTGTTCTAATTTTTTATTACCTTGAATTCACTCAAAAGAACTTTCCAACCAAACGTCGCCCAGTCGACTGGGGCTGTAGAATACACTGACTGCTTCTCTGCAGAGGGGTAAGACCTCCCCAACGAGTGTCCTGATATGACACTAAACAATCTGATGGTGAGGTTCCAGCAGTGCTGGAGCTTTGGGGAATGTGGAGTACTCTTTTATTGCCATCGCTCCCAAGTCCACTCTGGCCCGGAGTGGTAGCACCTGATAGTGTCCTATCTATGGGTCAAATAGAACTAACTGGCGTACTTATGCTAAACTGAATTACTTAAAATAAAACTGTTTTGATAAATAAACTGCGTACTAAATCTAGACTAAACTGTTTGAAATAGAACTATTTTGACATTCAAACTGCGTACTTTTGCTAAACTGAATTGTTTGAAATAGAACTATTTTTGTACTATAAACTGATTTGCTTGAAATGCAACTGTTTTTTGACTATGAAACTGTATTTACGTTAAACTGAATTGTTTGAAATAGGACTGTTTTGACATTTAACCGTTTGTAAACAAAAACTATACGAAACTGAATGGTTTAAAATTTTATTCCGTGTTAAATGACTCGAAAAAGGTTGATACCCCGTAAAACAAAATAACCAACCAACCAACATACCGTGCCATGTGTCCTTGCCCGACAATTCAGTGCGGATTTTGGGGATTTATAAACCTAATGTCTTCATTGACTCATAAGATACTCCTTTCCTCTATTATATCAGATGTTTTTGTACCATAGAAATAAGAAGAAAAACTCAGAGAGAGAGAGAGAGAGAGTGTGTGTGTGTGTGTGTGTGTGTGTGTGTGTGTGTGTGTGTGTGTGTGTGTGTGTGTGTGTGTGTGTGTGTGTGTGTTAGAGTTAGGGATCTGTTTGAATTTAAAAGAGTGTGAGAGTGGATAAAAGAATAATCGAGTCAGAAAACATGAAACTCTTCCTGAGTCAGAAAGTGATAGAAACAGAGAAAGAGACAAAGGGACAGAGAGAGAAAGAAAGAAAAAGACTCTAAGAAAAATAACAGAGAGAGAGAGAGAGAGAGAGCGAGAGAGAGAAAGAGAGAGATAAAGAAAGTGATAGAGAGAAAGGGAGATTGAGAGAGAAGAGTGGCAATAGAGATTTGTAGGAAAGAGAAAATAGAACGAAATACTCGATAAAAAAAGAGAAAGATGTTTTTTCTTTTGTTTTGATTTTGTTTCTTTTTAAATTACTAAACTAAAAGACATTATTTTTGAAGCGTCTGGTGTATGAGAAAAAGAACAGACGGTTGATTTGGCCAAAGACATTTTGTTTGCATAAATATATCCGCAAATATATACACAAAAGAAAGTGAAGAAAAAGAATTTTCAAAAATTTTAATTACAGACAAGTGTAAAATTTCCAAGTTCCGTAGAAGAAAGTCTTTTTAAAATACAATTCATAGATCAGAAATTGAAAATAAATAGTGAATAAATGTCTAATTGTGCCAAAATACAAAAAAATTTAACAAAACTAAAGCTTAATGATAAAGAGGCGCTTAACTAGGTCACGAATTAGTGTTGTCTCTTCGACTACGTTCCAATAATTTTTTAACGTGGTAAAATTATATATATATATATATATATAATCTTCCAACATATATATATATATATATATATATATATATATATATATATATATATATATATATATGTGTGTGTGTGTGTGTGTGTGTGTGTGTGCTGAAAGATTATTCAGTATTTAATAAGCGGATTTTGGGGGTAAATAAAAATAATTTTTTTTTTCAGAATTTTTTCCATAATTGTAAACCTTGTAAGCTAGTAGACTTGCAAAACTTTAAACGGCCCAGTGCCTCAACTAAGCAGAAAATTACCAAAAGTTTCTCTAAAGGCCTTGCAATTTACATCAACCACCTGAAATAAACTATTTTCATAAGAAAAAGTTGTTTTTGAGTCAAAAAATTTCAAGTAGAAGTCCCTAATTTTTCCAATTTATCGCTAAAATTTAAATTAACTGGTAAACTTTATCAGTGATATATTCTAGTAAACCTGATATTTTTAGTTGAAATAAACAATGAAACGCTAAAATCTTCTGTTTGATATGCATAAATTTATCCTACCACATTTGTACATTCTTTACGAAAGGAAACGAAGCACATTGAATGCTTTTGTTTTCACGGTCGTAAAGAAACTCCCTCTGAATTGTCCGAATATTCGAAGTAATAACAATTGATTTATTTCTATGAAGAAAATGGCTGCCATACTGTTTTTAATCTACATATACAGATAGAAATATTAACCGAATGAATTATTACCCCTATGATCCTCAGATATCCAGTTCCTAAACTCAAAAATTTCACACAAAAAAGTCGCAAACGTATTCAAATTTCACTGTTCTATCATATTTTTTAAAAATTTATATAAAAACTTATTAAAATATTTATTATCTCTTTATAAATTGCATATTTTTATTTTACCCTTTACGAGTTTTTCACGCTGATGTTAATTGATAGTTAATGAAGTCTGAATGGCAGCAAGTCTCCTCAGGTATCCAGGAGTCTTCTCAGTATTCTACCTGATCTTAACAGTGCTGTGGTCTAAACGGTCTCGATCCTTTATCTGATCTCCAGTTCTCCCAGTACTTGCGGACCGTTCCAAGTACACCAACTAAAATTCATATCACCATCACCACTGGCAAGATCCAAATTATTATGATGATTATAATTTAAAAACCCGTCCTTGAGACAGGATTTTAATTTATGTAAACTGACCAACAGTTTTTCCTTTCTAACCAAGGAAAAATAAGGTCATTTTCACATTCAGTGTCCGCAAACTACCTAAAATGATGTTTGGTGCGTCGATACCATTTCAATTTTGTCTTTATTTTTTTGTTGTTGTTGTTGTTGACGAGTGTTATGTGATTAATTTTTTCATCTCTTTCTCCTCATGATTAGCCCAATCGGTTGGGGCTCTAGAATACCCCGACTGCATCTTTGCAGAGGGGTAAGACACCCCCCCAACGAGTGTCCTGCATATGACACTAAGCAATGTGATGGTGAGGCTCCTGTAATGCTTGATCTTTAGGGAGTGAGGAGTACCCCCTTATTGCCATCGCTCCCAGGTCCACTCTTACCCGGAGTGGTAGAATCTAATTGGGTCCTATCTATGAGTCAAATAGAACTAAACTGTATATTTATGCCAAACTGAATTGTTTGAAGTAGACTTCTTTTGACATGTAAACAGTGTACTAAACTTAAGACTGAATTGTTTGAAATAAAACTGTTTATACGCATAAAAATGAGTTTGGCATTAAATAACTTAGAATGGTTGATATGCCATAAAACCAACCAAACAAACAAACAAATATCCTCATAATCTACACTTGATATTCAGTTGAATATTATCAATTTTTGCTTAAATAGAATTCATCCTTATTACATTATTTTGAACTGTGAGAAAAAGAGATTCAGTTCCTTTCTTGAGGTTTCTCTTTCTTAACTATATCCAGATTTTATTATCATTATTATCATTATTATAGTTGTGACGTTGTTGTTGTTGTTGTTGTTGTTGATGATGATGTTTTATGATTTTGTTCTTTCGTTTTATTTATTTCTTATTTACTTTTTCATCTTTATTTTTTGTTTTTATTTACACACTTAAGCGATATTCAGGCAGCAGACTTCCTCAAAGAAATGTTAGATCAAAAATCATTTACAAGCTTCTTTTAATGTTTTTTAAAGATTTCTTCGCGTGTTACATTTCTCGGGTTTTGGTTCAAAAATTGTCCCAGCGTTTCTTGCCGAGTGTTTCCACCAACATTCATTGTTTTAAACGATAAAAACAAAAATAGATTTCTCTTCGAAATACTGGGACTTTTTTTTTAACATCTGAAATACTTTCTATGCAGATTGTAAATTCTAAAAACATGTCAACTTTCGTGGACTATTTAAAGCCAAAGTCGTTCGAATGTGAACGTAATAGCGCGACTAGAGTTCGAACTCACGTACTACGATTTTATAATCCAGCACTTTTGCTACTACACTACGGGACTCACACTGCAGAGTGTGCACAGATTTTCAACCTTAATAGTTTTTTCTATAGTCTGATGTAAAGTTCGAGTTTTTATAGCATTCCATATATCATAGATACATACATCATTCATATCGTCATATATATCATATATATACATGTATATACATACATATCATCATATATATCATACTATACATATATCATACATATCATCATATATATACATATATATACATGTATATACATACATATCATCATATACATCATATATATCATACTATACATATATCATACATATCATCATATATATACATATATATACATGTATATACATACATATCATCATATACATCATATATATCATAAAGTAAAGTAGGCGACCATAGTCGAGGGAGACCTGAAGGCTCCCTTTTCGATAGCTTACTACACCAAGGTGTAGGGGAGGGCGCTACTCCTTTCCCTGGATTGCTCCACTTTACCCTTGATCCGTACCTTATAATGCTGAGTGTTAAGCAAGGAGGCATCAAGTACCCTTTTTGGAGTCTTTGGTATGACTCGACCTGGGATTGAACCCAGGTCTCCCGGGCGATTGGCGAACACTCTAACCGCTAGGCCAAATGTCCGGTATAACATATATCATACATATCATCATATATATACATATATATACATGTATATACATACATATCATCATATACATCATATATATCATACTATACATATATATCATACATATATACATATATCATACATATCATCATATATATACATATATATACATATATATACATATATATATATACATACATATCATCATATACATCATATATATCATACTATACATATATATCATACATATATACATATATCATACATATCATCATATATATACATATATATACATGTATATACATACATATCATCATATACATCATATATATCATACTATACATATATATCATACATATATACATATATCATACATATCATCATATATATACATATATATACATGTATATATATACATATCATCATATACATCATATATATCATACTATACATATATATCATACATATATACATATATCATACATATCATCATATATATACATATATATACATGTATATATATACATATCATCATATACATCATATATATCATACTATACATATATATCATACATATATACATATATCATACATATCATCATTTATATACATATATATACATGTATATACATACATATCATCATATACATCATATATATCATCATCATCATCATCATGTCGCGCCGCCTGCGCGGATATCCCTGACCGTTTCTCGCCATTTCTCCCTATCATTCATCGCCTCCGGCAGGTCTTCAGGATTACAACCCGTGTCCTCACATAGCTGCTGTATGTAAGTTCGTGCTGGTCGTCCCACTCTTGCACATCCATGAGTGGGGGTCCACAGGAGTACATCGCTGATGAGCTCGTCCTTGCTTCTCCAGCAGTGTCCTGCGTGTCTGGTTCGTCGAACTTGTATAGTTTT
Source organism: Sepioteuthis lessoniana (assembly GCA_963585895.1). Lineage (NCBI taxonomy): Eukaryota > Metazoa > Mollusca > Cephalopoda > Myopsida > Loliginidae > Sepioteuthis > Sepioteuthis lessoniana. The sequence continues at coordinate 88,406 of CAUZXS010006116.1, forward strand.
TGTGATGGGGGGCAAGTGTCCGTATAGTTGGAGTCTCGTGGGGTGTTGTCGCCAGGACTTGTTTAATACTGCTCTCAACATTCTTGTGTAATTTCCGTCCAGCCTCCTCTCCAGCACTATACATATATATCATACATATATACATATATCATACATATCATCATATATATACATATATATACATATATATATATATACATATCATCATATACATCATATATATCATACTATATATATATATCATACATATATACATATATCATACATATCATCGTATATATACATATATATACATGTATATACATACATATCATCATATACATCATATATATCATACTATACATATATATCATACATATATACATATATCATACATATCATCATTTATATACATATATATACATGTATATACATACATATCATCATATACATCATATATATCATACTATACATATATATCATACATATATACATATATCATACATATCATCATATATATACATATATATATATATATATATATATATATATAATATATATATATATCATATATATCATATATATCTACATATATTATACATATATACATATATCATACATATCATCAAGTGTTCACGAAATATTTTTACTTTATTGATTGATTCATTAATTGATTTAAATGGCATATCAGTTCGTGTAGGGTTATTTTATGCCTAGAGATTAGGAAGTTGTGTACATTGCTCATTTATATTTGTATTCTTTGTGTACAGTTTCTTACGAGGTTTTGCTCAGCGTTTTATGATATCAAGGTTTGGTTTGGTTTGGTTTGTTGGGTTTTATGGCATATCAACATTTGTTAGTTATTTAAAGCCAAATCCATTTTTATGTAAATAATATGTTCTATTTAAAACAATTCAGCTTAGCATAAGTACAGTTTAGTTGTCAAAAACATTTCTATTTCAAACTATTCAAGCAGTCATATGTAACAATTCAGTTAAGTGTAAATACAGTTTTAATGTCGAAAAACAGTTCTATTTGAAATAATTCAGTTAAGCATAAGCACGCAGTTTAAATGTAAATACGGTTTAATTGTCAAAAACATTTTTATTTCAAGCTATTCAGTTTACTCAATTCATTTTAGCATAAGTATGCTATTAGTTCTATTTAACCCATATATAGGGCCCTATCAGGTAGCTACCACTCCGGGCAAGAGTGGACCTGGGAGCAATGGTAATGAAGGGGTACTCCGCATTCCCCAAAGCTCCAGCACTGCTGGAACCTCACCATCACATTGTTTTGTGTCATATCCAGGACACTCGTTAGGGGTGGTCTTACCCCTCTGCATAGGCGCAGTCAGTGTATTCTACAGCCCCAGCTGACTGGGCAATTTATGATATCAAGTATTTCTATCTAATACTAATAATTTTCAAACAGATCTATTTGACCCAAAGTTGGGATCCAAATAGATATTATCACGCCAAGTTAGAGTGAACCTGGGAGTAATGGCAATGAAAGGGTACTCTTCACATCTCAGAGCTCAAGAATTGGAGCCTCAACATCAGTGGTGGATATTCTAAGCCTCACTGACAGAACGCGTTTACATTCTTTGTCAAATATGATTTTGTCTTTCATACTTTCTTTCATCGGTTTTTCTTTGTTTCTTTGTTTTAATTTCTTTCATCAAATAATGTTTCATTTTTCTTCATTGAATATTTTTTTCTAAATCCCATTCATCAAATATATCGACACTCTTTCTTGAAATATTTCATTTCCATTTATTTTTTTTTTCTTTATTTCATCAAATGATGTTTATTTTTCTTCATTGAATATTTCTTTCAAAATTTCCTTCATCAAATATGTCTATACTCCTTTTTAGAATATATTTCCTTTTCGTTGATTTTTTTTTTTATGTCTACACTCCTTGAAATATTTCATTTTCATTCATTTTTTTTCTTTCTTTCAGGAAATGATGTTTTATATATCTTCATTGAATATTTTCTCAAAATTTCCTTCATCAAATATTTCTACACTCCTTCTTAAAATACATTTTATTATCACTGATTTTTTTCCCATTTTTTTAACTTTCTTTAATGAAATATTTTTATTTTCGTTCAGTCCAGAGCGTGGCGAGATTTTTAGATTTTTTTTTTGTAACGTTTTAGTATGTTTTAGTTTTTAATGTACCTCTGGTAGTAAAAAAAAAAAAATAGGCATTTTACTGGACTAGAAAGAAAAAACTAATATTTTGATGCTACCAATGATAGAGGAAAGCAAACAGGAAGAAAATTTCGGGCAAATTTTATAAAAAATTGAACCAAAATTAGAAAACTTTTAAGATCAGAAAAAAATCAATAAAAGCCTATTAAAAAGAAACTTCTCTGAGTTTTAATAAAACATAATATACATGTATATATATGTGTGTGTGTGTGTGTGTGTGTGTGTGTGTGTGTGTGTGTGTGTGTGTGTGTGTGTGATTGAAGATATTATTTGAAGTATAACCGGACATTGGCCTAGCGGTTAGAGTGTTCGCCAATCGCCCGGGAGACCTGGGTTCAATCGCAGGTCGAGTCATACCAAAGACTACAAAATGGTACTTGATGCCTCCTTGCTTAACACTCAGCAATATAAGGTACGTATCAAGGGTAAAGTGGAGCAATCCAGGGAAAGGAGTAACGCCCTCCCCTACACCTTGGTGTAGTAAGCTACCGAAAAGGGAGCCTTCGGGTCACCCTCGACTATGGTCGCCTACTTTACTTTACTTACTTACGTAATTTTAAAATAGTGTTTAAAAGGCCATATTTACTGATCATAATGAAAATTAAAATGTAAACGACGGAAAAAGAAATGGGTACCTAACCGGTTTCGCACCTGATTCGTCAGAGCTATTACTGAACTGATTTTACGATTTAAAATGTCGGGACTGGAGAATGGTTATTGAGAAAAAATGTTTTAATTTTCTTCATGATCAGTAAATATGGTCTTATTATAGCTAATATATATATATATATATATATATATATAAAGAGAGAGAGAGAGAGAGAGAGTTATAGAAACATAGAAATATTTGTGTGGGTGAGTGCGTGCGTGCGTGCGTGCGTGCGTGCGTGCGTGCGCGCGCGTGTGTGTGTGTGTGTGAATGACAGGATTATTTCCATATGAACCGTTACTGCACATCATATTGAGGATATAACATTTAGTAACCTATATACGATTAAAGTGTCGCATCTATAATTATAAGATATCAAATAATATTTTTATTTGTGAAAAGCATAACGTTGAAAGAATGTATTTTCACTTTATTCTTTCAGCAGCATTCAGTTACTTATTTGAAGCTGTTGTGTTTTTTCCTTTGCGAAGGTCTGTAGTTCCTTTAGCAATTTGTCAGTTCTTAAGGCTCCCAGTCCTGCATTTTGGAAGCCCGTTCTCAACATATCAAGCAAGTTTGTGCAATGGTGGCTCCGTTGTGCCCGCTTGTTTTGGTCCCTATAACAACAAATTCCTGGGGTTTTTGTGCAGGTATTTTTACGGAAACCCGAAGTACATGACAAAACATGGAATGTTTCATGAAGTAGTTTAATGTCGCAGACAACAAATAAATGGATCCTTCAGTTGGTGACCTTAGATAACAAGAAGTCTGTATCAAAGCAGTCAAAACCTTGCGAAATGGATGTTCACCCAGGTCAAACAATAACAGCAACGAATTGTTCAAATACCCTGCTTAGATCATATCATCATTAGTTCCTTCATTAATCCTTTATTTGAACATCAACTAAGTGAACTTACTACAGTTCCCTAATCGTACTGTGTAAAACCAAAAGACCACCACACAAACCTTGCGATCCATCGAGTTGTTAAACAGAAGCCGGAAGATTCTGTACATAAGAAAAAAATAATATATTTATAAATAATGATTTAAATTTGATTTTTTTATTGCGTAATCTTTTATTTCTTTAATTCTAGCTTTTTGGTTTGGTTTGGTTTGGTTTGGTTTTATGGCATATTAACCTTTATACGTTTTATGTAAACAAACAGTTCTATTTCAAACAATTCAGCTAAGCATGAGTACACAGTTCAATTGTCAAAAACATTTCTATTTCAAACTATTCAGTCTATTCAAGCAGTTGTATATAACAATTCTGTTTAGTGTAAGAACAGTTTCAATGTCAAAAAGATTTCTATTTCGAGCTATTCAGTTTAGTCAAGCAGTTCTAACTCAGATAATTCAGTTTAGTATAAGAACAGATTTTCTTTACGCACAGGTAAATGTCAAAACAGTTCTATGTTAAACAATTCAGTTAAGTGTAAATATAGTTTCAAAGTCAAAAACAGTTCAATTTCAAATAATTCAGTTTAGTATAAGCACGCAGTTTAAATATAAGTACGGTTTAATTGTCAAACATTTGTATTTCAAGCCATTCAGTTTAATCAAACAATTCATTTTAGGATAAGTATGCCGTTAGTTTTATTTAAACCATAGATAGGGGCCTGTCAGGTGCTACCACGCCGGGCCAGATTGGATCTGGGAGCAATGTCAATGAAGGAGTGCTCCGATTTCCCCTAGGCCTCAGCACTGCTGGAACCTCACCATCAGATTGTTTTAGTGTCATATCCAGGACACTCGTTAGGGGTGGTGTTACCCCTCTGCATTGGTGCAGTCAGTGTATTCTACAGCCCCAGCCGACTGGGCAAATTCTATCTTTTTAATTTTTGAAACAAAGGACAAAATCAACGACTTCAAAGACTAGAATAATGGAAGTTTATTTATTTATTTATTGAAAGATAAACAGATTACGTTTTTAAGCTCTGCAATCATTAATTATCACACATAAAGGTGGTCCAGACGTCCGGGGGCTGCAGAAAACACCGACTGCATCTCTACAGAGTAAGACTCCCTTTCTGAGTGTCCTATATATGATACTAAACAATCTGATGGTGAGGCTCCAGTAATGTCAGAGCTTTGGGAATGCAGACTGACCTTTTATTGACATTGCGCACAGGTTCACTCTGAGTGGTAGCACCTGATAGGTTGAATAGAAATAAACAGTGTACTTACGCTAAACTGAATTGTTTAAAATAAAAAAAAACTGTTTATATGTATAAAAATGGATTTGGCATCAAATAACCTACAAAGGGTGATATGCCTTAAAACCAAACCAAACCAAACCAAACGTGGAGCTAAAATGTCAAGATGAGTGCCTGAATACATGCTCCAGATATCCACTGATCAGTCGAAGAGGTTGTTAAATTGTTATCGGAGACCCAGATGTTGAGGAAATCGTTGCTCTACGATCTTTACAAATACCATGAGCTCCAAAGTTCTTGACCAACTTAACTCCTATTAGGCAACGTGTTAAAATTGAACTTCCTTTTGGAAATTTACTAAGCTTTTTGCTTAGATGTGGCACAAGGCCATATGAAATGGGCACTCAATGAGACTCGAAAAATTGAACTTCCTTTTGTATCTTGCTTGATTAATCTTGAATGTCTTCCTTGGGTAACATGTCTTCTCACAAAATATATTCTACTCAAATGTTCAAGGCATGATTTCGCTCGATTTGGCTAAATATATTAAAATGTTAACTATATCTCAGCAATAGTCTGAAAAGAAAATAAAGTCAACAGAGAAACTCGGCAACCGCTGCTTTGTTTCAATAATTATGAAACATCCTTTATATATATATAAAAAGATACGTGAAACAAATTAAAAAAGCAACAATCCGTGATGATACTGATGCTTCTATCTAGAGAAGCAGTTAATTACTCTAAATAGCATTTCATACGTTTTTTATATCAAAATGTGTATGGTTATGTTCAACGGGAACGTAGAACTTACCAAATTATAATTCTATTGCAAATTGAACTGGAAATTGCTCCATTCTCTAAGTCCGAGTAATTTCCTTGCTTGTATAGCCATACAAGCATGAAATATAAAATTCTCTTTCTCATTCTTTCTCTCTCTCTCTCTCTCTCTCTCTCTCTCTCTCTCTCTCTCTCTGTCTCTCTCTGTCTCTCTCTCTCACACACACACGCACACACACACACACACACACACACACACATACACACTCATATATATATATATAACATGTGTGTATGTGTACATGTGTTGTGAGTACGCTCGTTAAATAGTGTGTATTACTATGGTGAAATATTAAAGCTAAGAGTATATTACTGTGCGTGTTCAAAGAAAGAACAAGAAAGAATGCATGTGTTAATGCCCGGATGTGTGCAAGAAAAAGAAAGAAAGAAAGAAAGGAAGAAAGAAAGAAAGAACGGATGACTGTATAAAAAGAAAGAAAGAAAGAAAGAAAGAAAGAAAGAAAGAAAGAAAGAACAGATGACTATAGATAACCGAAGGAAGAAAGAAAGAACGGATGACTGTATAGAAAGAAAGAAAGAAAGAAAGAAAGAAAGAAAGAAAGAAAGAAAGAACAAATGAATGTATGGAAAAAAAACAAGAAAGAAAGGATGGATAACTGTATAGCAAACTAACTGGGGTCAAAAGAAAGAAAGAAAGAATCATAATGAATGTATTTTAAAATGTTCACTTGAAAGAAAGAAAGAAAAATTGGGTTGAATAAAAATGAATGAAAGAGAGATTTCTATATTATCAAACTCCTTAGGGTCCACATTTAGTGAAAAGCCACAAAAAAACTCTAATAGCAGTCGATCTTTTTTATGTTGTCTGTTTAATTGATATCAACTAACGAAATCATTAGAGTTCATCATTCTTAACAGCAACAACAACAACAACAAACCCGACCCTAATTCTCTGCCCCTCACAGCTCACGATTCCCGACTCCCGACGAAAAGACGTATCGCGGTTTTTCCCATTGATACAAAAATACAGATATCCATGCCGACAAGGACAAGGAGACAAATGGAAGATAGAGACGACAAACAAATTGATTATGGCAGAATTGAATGACTACAAGAACGTCTCTTTTACAGAAAGACATGCAATCTTTTGCTACAAATATAAACTAAAAAGTTCTATTGATAACATAAAATAAAAGTGTGTTGTGGGGGTAGTGGTGGTAGCGAAGATCGTAACGCGCCATATTTAACAAAGAGGCATATATAAAGCAAATGAGATGCATTTTCTCTCTTTTTTTCTTTTCTTTTTCTTTCCCCCCTAACAAGACTCTTAAAAGGGGTCAGAATACCAGCTGTGATTGCTTTCAAGGTGAGACTAGCGTGGACCAAAGTTTTCTTCAAGGAATGAAGAGCCGGTTAATCTTTTCTCTTTTCGATAAATATGGGGTACGAACTGCAGGGTGTGTGTTTCTGATTGGTAAAGAAGAAAAGGGTCTGGGGGCTTAGCTGGTAATGGAAATGCGAGGATTGGGGTGAAATGAATTTGGCTTGTCTCCTGGTGTGGCATTGATTTGGATACAAGCATTTATTTCTTTTTTTTTTTTAAACAGCTTCGAGAAAAGGTGCTAAACAAATTATATCTGAGCGATGATGGTCGAATGTCGTGTTCAGAAGACCCATGCAGCTAAGTAGCCGACACTGAAGAGAGCAATCAAGCATTTGAATCTCACGGTTTTGTGCGTCTATTGAAGGCCACGCTGATCTGGAGCGAAATCTCAGGCGGAGATGACGGTGATAAATGGATAAATATGAACGGGCTCAGATAGATAGATAGATAAATAAATAGATAGAAATGAACGGCTTCAAATAGATAGATAGATAGATATGAAAGGACTTAGATAAAGTTAGGCTAAGTTGATTGGGTTTTATTGCATATCAACCATTCTAGGTTATTTAATGCCAAATTCTTTTTTATACATATAAACAGTTCTATTTTAAACAATTCAGTTTAGCATAAATACATTGTTTAGTTCGATTTAACCCAATGATAGGACCCTATCAGATGCTATCAATCCGGGTCAAAAAGGACCTGGGAGCAATGGTAATAAAGGAGTACTCTGCATTCCCCAAAGCTCCAGCATTACTGGAGCCTCTCCATTAAATTACTTAGTGTCATATCTGGACACACTTTAGGCAGAGTCTAACCCTTCAGTAGAGATGCAGTCGGTGTATTCTGCAACCCCCAGCCGACTGGGCCAGACCCAGATAGATAGATAAATAGATAGATAGTAAGGTATATTAAGAATATTATTTTTATGGATATTTAGGTCAAAGATTTTCCATAACACGTATCAAAAGTGTTTTCCATTTTTACTTTAAATATCTTTTCGTTGATTGATTGACTGATTTTATTGTCATGTCGATTGGTTAGTAAATTGCGTACATTACACGTTTATATATTCATATTTTGTGTAGTTTGCACACTTTTATTACCGTACAAAAAATGATTCCCAAGCATATATATTTGGCCCATAGATCGGACCAAAACAAGTACTCCCACTCTGCGTAAGAGTGGACCAGTGAGTAATGGCACTGAAGGATTACTCCATACTCCACAAATCTTTAGAACTGGAACCGCACCATCAGATACAGTTCAGTGTCATACCCAGGACACTTCCTTCAGGCGGCAGGGATTTTACCTCTCTGCAAAGGATACAGTTAATGTACTCCAACAAGATTGGTATTACTGTCGCCGTTATTATTATTATCTTACTCTTTAAAGTTTTTCTCACCAGTGTTAACTGATGGTTTTCCACTGGACTCTGACGGACGGCAATTCGCCACAAATCTCGAGGACTCTTTTTAGTATTCTGGCCGATCTCAACGATGCGGTAGTTTGGATGGTCTCCACTCTTCCTATCTTTAAGGCCTCCAGTCCCTGTGCCAATCCTTTACTGACTGTACCGACTGTGCTGTTTACAATTGGTATCACTGTCACTTTCATGTTCTATAGGTTTTTTTCAGTTCTCTAGCAAGGTCTTAGTATTTATTTCTCTTTTCGCTTTCCTTCACTTTTACCCAGAGGTTAGCCGGAACGGCAAAGTTCACAATTCTGCAGGTTCTTTTCTTTTTCTTTTTTTTTTTCTTTTTTTTTTTTTTTGTTGACTATCTCTTGGTCTGGTTGTCTGACCGAGATTAGATGATCCATTTGTATCTCAAAATCCCTGATAACTCATTTTCTTGGATGGATTCTGGGTTGTGCATATACCATTTGTATGGTCAAAGTTAAACACCTTGCAGAATTCTCAGTGAATCACCTTGCCTACCCAGTCGTGTGTATTCTCATACTCTCTTTGCACTAATTTACGGCATTCGATTATTATGTAATTGATCAATTCGTCTCTCTATCAACACATAATCTACAACTGGTATTTTTTGCGCCTTGTCTATTCTTGCTTCGACATAGTTAGTCCTTATGGGGTTGTTTTGTGCTGCTGTCGGAAGATATTCAGTTTCTCTCATGAGGTTTCCCTTTCTTAGCCCTATCCAAGTTTTCTCGTGTGAAATTTTTATTATTATCATTATTACTCATTAGAGTTTTTCACATCAGCGTAAGCTGATGGTCTTTCACTGGAGATTGAGTGACAGCAAGTCTCCTCAAGTCTCCAGGACTCTTCTCAGTATTCTGGCCGTTTACAATAATGCTGTTGTTTGGATGGTCTCCACTCGGCCGCCAACTTCCAAATCTTCCTGGCCCTTTAATAATCCTTATTATTATTATTATTATTATTATAGGTGAGATTTTTTTACACCAGTTTTAATTGGTGGTTTTTCACTAAAGTCTGAGAGACAGTATGGCGATGTTGACTGATTGTAATGTAACAGAATTAATTAGCTTTTGAGAAGATTGTGGTTATATTATTCAAAGCTGTCAGTATTGGCTAATGTGAAAAATCTGATGTTAGTAGTTTTCTCATAGTTGATTGTTGAGAATACCAGATGTGACTCCGTATAGCGAAAGGTCAAACAGTGATCGTGGATTTTGAAGCTGGCTACAGGTAACAGTCAGGTGGACTGAAAATATTGGTTTATTGTTTCGAGTTAGTTAATGTATAAAAAATGACCCTTCAGCTTGATTTGAACAACTTCTGACTTGGGATGAACTTTCAACGTGTGAAAAGATTTGAATTATGAAGAAATGTGCTTACGAAAATGTTTTTTGTGCGTCCAAAGAAAGAATAAAGATATATTCTAAAATAGGTTGGTCCACGAAGAGATTTGTATAGATATATATGATCTGAATTTAGAGGCACCTGAAGGAAATTATAGTTGACTGTTCGATTGAAGTTCTTTGGAGTAGAATGGGTTAGCAGGAAAATGCTGAAGAAGATTCACGTGTGAAACAAACAAAAATAAAGAATTAGGGCCCCTCGGCTGGTGTAAATGTTAACAAGATAGACTAGCAAATACAACCGATGACACTTTTCTTGTTAATTAACAACAGGTCAGTTTTTTTGTGGCCGCGGTTAGGTGGTCTGTTTTTTATCTCAAAGTCTCAAAGAACTTTATCCGTCTCATTTTCTAGGATAGATTCTGGTTTCTGCATATACTATTTGTCAGCATTGTCAAATGTGAATCTTTTGCACAATTCCCAGTAGATCATCTTTCCTATCCAATCATGGGTAATTTTGCATTCCTTTTGTGCCTGTTTGCTGCATTCGCTTCTTATATGAACGTCAGTTTCATCTCTATCACAACATAACCTACACAGGCTATTCTTCAGCTTTGATTAAATTTGTTTTTGGAGCTTCTATTAGCTGAGAGTCCGTTTCTTTCTTCAGGTTTCCTCTTCTCAGCCATGTCTAATTCATTTAATGTGAAATTTCCTGAATTCGTAACTCAAAGTATACATACAGTCGGTTTTATTTCCATTTTTGTTTTCTAGATTTTATGATCACAGTTTTTCAGTTTGTCCTTAAGTTTTTTTTCTTTTGATATTGTTGTTACTGGCTGCTATGGTCAGTCATTAATGATTTGTCTTGTATATCCCTCGACTTCCTGAATTCTTGCATCTACGCAGCCTGCAATACTATCATTATCATTATAACATTTTTTTCACAGTTTTATATTGGCACATGCAAGTATTGTGATCACGTCAATTTTGAGACATTATTTTAAGCTAAGTCTCGAATCAGCGGAAGCAACACACTGAATGCCGGATGTGGAGTGAAATGAAAGATTATAAGAGGAAAACTTCTTAACCCACAATGACACTTTCGAATGTCTTTTTTTTTTTTTGTTTTGTTTTTAGTTTTTTTTATTGTTTTTCGTTGTGTGTGTGTGTGTGTGTGTGTGAATTTCGAGGCAAGACCTGAACGGAAGTAAGTGTCAGTCAAAGTGTTAGGAAGTTATGATCGGCTGGAATTGCTTAGAACAGTTTGTTTGGAAAAAAATGATTTCTCCATATCTTAACTAACTCTCTCATTTTTAATTTAAAAATGACATAACGCAGTTTCGTTTTGTAGACGAGCTCGCATTTAACCAATTGGAATATTTGTCTGAAAGAATACTTCTAAGATAGATTCTTCAAATTATAAAATACTATGTTGCATTTTTCGATGCCATTATTTAACTTCCGCGGAAGATGTTCTCTTGCTTATCCCACCAAAAGAAAATTCAGGGTTTTCAATTATAGGAATTGATTTTGTAAATATTATTTTACATACAAACACATCTATATAAAAACACAATCGCGCATGGATAGATAGATAGATTGATTGTGTATTGAGGTAACAGTCCTTCATTGATACAAGTTTAATTAATGACCGAAGAAATATTTTTATTCATTACTTATCTTTTTCTTTTTCTATCTATCTATCTATCTATCTATCTATCTGAACAGTCGTATGTATATATTTGTCTATTTATCTATCAATTAATCCATGTTTATTCATATGTGAATGTCTACCCCTACGATTTCATTCATAACTCTCTCTCTCTCTCTCTCTCTCTCTCTTTCTCTCTCTCTCCCTCTCTCTCTCTCTCTCTATATATATATATGTGTGTGTGTGTGTGTGCATGTGTGTGTGTGTGTGTGTGTGTGCACAAATATTAAAAAAAGACTGTATTGAGAGTATTTATTTATACTTGAATTATTTGCCAATGTAAAATATTTCGGTTTTTACATTAAACATCATCAGGGAATTTAGATATGTGATGATGTGTCTTATGTGAAGTATTTCCAAATATAATTTAGACGATACAACATAACATTAAAACATTAACATGGCATTAAATTTTCCCGGATGATGGTTTAATGTGAAAATCGAAATGCTTAACATTTCAACGATGAATAAAATCATTCTCAGAATTTTTTTTTCATATGCATATATTTATAAAGCGTTGAATTTACTTCTATTTTCCGATATATATATATATATATATATATATATATATATATATATATATATATATATATCTCTGTGTGTGTGTGTGTCCATATGTTTCTCTATCTATCAATAAAAAATCTAAATATCTCAGTCCATAGAAACATGCATATCAACAGATAGATAGATAGATAGAGAGATAGATAGATTGATTGATCCATCCCCCAACTTAAAACTTTTATATTACAACTCGAGTCTTTCACGTTTGTGTCTATTTATGAACTTAGGCATTTTTGCGTGAGAAAAGAAAGAAATTCCTTGGACAGAAAAAAATGGTAATTGAGAACCAGGCATCTTTTTTATTTTATTTATTTATTTATTTTATTTTATTTTATTTTTTTTTTTTGCTTCTTTCATTTCTTTGCTTTGAAAAAAGACAACTGTGTATGTTTCATTTATTTGGGAAATACGGAGGCATATTTTTCTTTTGAATGTTTGCCTTCGCTTTTCAATTTTCCTTGGGTTATTTGTCGATGTATTATCATTGCTTTTCCTCTTATTCGTTCCGACAAAGACCCTTTTCAAGATTTCTTAATAACTATAATTTGTGCTTGGCACTTCCCAGTTTAGTTCAACGGTAAAAGCACTGGGCTACTTTACGAAAGGTTCGTGCTTGATAGCTTTTTTCTTTTATCTTTTCTGTTCTTTTTTTCTTTTTTACTTTTTTATTTTTGTTCCCTTACCTTCCTCTTCGAAAGAGAAATGTATTTTGAATTACATTTTTCCTATAAAGAGGTAAAAGTAACACACACACACACACACACACACACACAAACACACACCCATTTGTATATATATATATATATATATATATATATATATATATATATATATATATAAGTCCTTCATTAATACAAGATTAATTAATATCAAAAAAGGGATTTATTATTTATCACTTAAATTTTCTCTTTATATCTATGTATCTGACTACATCTCTCTCTCTTTCTCTATCTCTTTGTATCTCTCTCTCTCTCTCTATATATATATATATATATATATATATATATCAGTTTATTCATATCCATTTGGTTCAGTTTATTTATATCTATATTTGTCCATATCCATCAATGTCAGAGTGTACCCTCTCTCTCTATCCTCTCTCTCTCTCTCTCTCTCTATCTATCTAGCTATCAATCTATCTCTATCTTTTCACACACACACACACACACACACACATATATATATATATATATATATATATAGTGTGTGTGTGTGTGTGTGTGTGATATTTTGGTACCAAGTTATTATTTAAACAAGTCTGGATAAAGACTTAGAAACTTACATTGTTTTTAAAGATTTTATAATATTTACCAAGCTCTCTTCCCAAACCCTTTGTATCAGGGTCGAGCTGATAGAGAATATCTTTCAACACTTGCACTAATATACAAAATATATTCAACAACTAACACTCTAAACCAAACACTCCTTCCAATAATAAGTAATAAATTTCGCAATCAAACGAAACAAAAACAAACAATGTCTAAAAGAAAAAATAATCCCACAGCAGATTCTCAATGAATTTGATTGAAATCTTTTGGGAGCAAAAGCTAGGGTAACTTCTCAATTCATTGGACCTTGATACAAAGAAACTCGCTACATACATACAAAGAAACTCGCTAGATAAAGAAAAGGCTTAATGAGATAATAACACTGGAAAACTCAAAGTATTTTAAGCAGACGTGTATATTAGATTTTCAATGACATTGATCTTGTAGATGAAAAATCCGAAAATTGAATCGTTCACACCATCGGCTGACTTGGCGTTGGATAATATATATATATATATATATATATATATATATATATATATATATAGTACAATCTAATGGAGACTCAAACTCGGTTAAGTCGTCATAATAAATTTATTTCGGCGGAGAATATTATTGCTATACTTTCCGTCTCATCAGATGACTCTTTACATGCTTTCCTCCGGTCGCAAAGTAGCAAATGAGGAGTTTCAGTTCTTATTCAGAAGATAAAATAAAGTAATTAAAAATAAAATGAAAAATAAGAATCAGAAAATAAAAAATAAAAATTAGATTAAATTAAAAAATTAAAAATTAAAAAATAAAAATAAGGTGGAAATCAAATTACAAATTATTTCATTCATAGGCGTGAGCAGAGGGGGTTAACATGTTATATGCTGGAACGATTAAGAAACAGGAGTGGAATTAATCTGCTGGTCAGTCCCTTCTAATTTTGCGTTCTTGTAGTAGTTCCTCCTACTTGACAGTCTAAGATCGTTTAACTAATGGCTATCTCATGCATGATTGACATTTATTCTTAATATGTCTGTTAATTAACTCAGCTGTTGCCGTGTGTGTGTGTGTGTGTGTGTGTGTGTGTGTGTGTGTGTGTGTGTGTGTGTGTGTGTGTGGAAGTAGATAAGGAAATTAAATCTGACAGTATGAAGAAAAGTAGAAAAAAACAAGACAATCCAAACTTAATGAATTTATTACGGAAGTCGGCGATGAACGTTTCGGACTTAAAATTCATGAAAAATATTATTTAATAGCGATGGATGTTTGATGAAATAGGAGAAAAATAATGCATCTTTCTTTTTATTCACTCTTTCTTTTCTACTATTTCTTCAAACATCCATCGCTAAATTAGCAACACTCTTCATGAATTTGAAGTGCCGAAGAAGGTTATTATAACAGAAACGTTTAACGTGGACTTTCAGTATAAATTCATCAAATTTGGATTATTTTATTTTTTATTTCTACTTCTCTCTCTCTCTCTCTCTCTCTCTCTATATATATATATATATATATATATATATATATATATATATATATTTGCACAAACTTATTCATGTCTATCTATCAATCTATCTCAGCTTTTTCATCTCTATCAGCTTGTCTCAGTTAATTCATATATATATATATATATATATAGTGTGCAGTTTTTCTCTTGTATATATTTCCTTGAAAGAAACAGACATTGAATTCACTAGTTTTGCTCTATATCGTAATTTTAATCGAATTTTATACAAAAAAAATTCTGCATTTTCTCTTCAAGCGTTTTTTCCAGCATTGGTCATTTTCAAGGATTTAATAAAGACGTTATATTCTTTTCCAAAATATAATGAAACTTTTATTTTTGATATTTAATACACTGTCTGTTCAGATTTTGAAGGGATTTTCGGGGTCATTTCTTTTATGCTCGTTCTTAGCATGCTTTTTCATGGCACATTAACTTTATTGAGGTGCTCCGTTGTGCGATAGACCGATAGTAGAGCAAGACTAGGCTTTCTAGCCCTGGTACAGTAAGCGATCAAGATAAGAACAGTTGTCCTCTTAAGTACTGCCCTATGTCACATCTTTTTCATAGCAGAGTAGTTGGTTTAGTTTGGTTGTTTATGTTTTATGGTATATCAACCCCTGTAGGTTATTTTACGCCAAATCCAATTTTATACAAATTTTATTTTAAACAATTCAGTTTAGCGTAAGTACCCAGTTTAATTTTCAAAAAACATTTCTATTTCAAACTATTCAATTCTTATTCAAACAATTCAGTTTAGTGTAAGAATAGATTTTGTTTATATAAAACAGTACTATTTTAAACAATTGAGTTTAGCATGAGTACAGTTTCAATGTTCAAAACAGTTCCATTTCAAGCAATTCAGTTTAGCATAAGTACACAGTTTAGTTCTATTTGATCCATAGATAGATACCTATCAGGTGCTACCACTGTGGGCCAGAGTGGACCTGGGAATGATGGCAAAGAAGGGGTGATCCGCATTCCCCAAAACTCTAGAGCACAACTTCTTTGTTCTGCTTTCGCGAGACTGGTACAGGGTCACCGTAAGGCATTGAATCATTTTAGTTTCACCTCACTCCTCTCCTTTCGCAAGTCTTGCATAATCTCAAGGCATCGAATAATCTTTGTTTCTATTCGCTTCTTGACTTTCACGAGTTTCCTACAACACAGGTCTATCTTTACCTCTCAACCCAGCGCCGTTTTGTGCAAGGCCAGCGCCCAGACCGATGTTTCGTCCAATAGCTCTGCTCATCTTTCGGCTAAAATCTTCCCTAGTTTATATAATTTTCCGGACGTCCTCGATATCCACGTGGTCACACGTCCAATCTAAGCGTTGCCCGTGGACACACCTCTTGTCTAGCATGCGACACTTCCACTGAGGAAATATCGGTGTTCAGTTTACTTTAGTAAACAGGTGAATATCCTTTTATGCCACCCACATGCAGCATGTGAAAGAGATCTTTCCAATCAATATTCAACATTCATTAGTATAATGTTTAGAGTGTTCACCAATGGCCCGGGAGACCTGGGTTCAATCCCTGGTCGAGTCATACCAAAGACTAAAAAAATGGTACTTGATGACTCCTTGCTTAACAATCAGCATTACAAGATAAGGATCAAGGATAAAGTGGAGCAATCCAGGGAAAGGAATAACGCCCTCCCCTACACCTTGGTGAAGTAGCTATTGAAAAGGGAGCCTTCGAGTCACCCTGGACTACGGTCGCCACCCTTACTTTACTTATATATATATATATATATATATATATATATATATATATCAGTCTATCTGTCTCTAAAAATCGATCAAGAGTCTAAATTTGTGTTTAAAATGTAGCAAAATTTAAGAAACTAATATCAGTCGACTCTAACAAAACTTACAATAATATATATATATATATATATATATATAATGTGTGTGTGTGAACAAAACTTATAAGCAATTGCAGGCAAACGCAACTCCAGTAACTCCGAGATTAATGTTTTCACGATCATCAGACAGGTAGACGTTATGAGAACCCACTTCTGAACGAGGGGTACGGTATAAATAACTTTTTGCCGTTTTCGAATACTTTTCAAAAAGTGCTGGTCTACAATGGTCGCAGAGAGATATTAAAATACCAAAATTATCAGAAAAAATCACTCTTATTAATAATGATTATTAAGAACAATCCTGGAAGCCAGATATGGAAATTTCACTATGTTTGGATGTCAATATGAGGACAGGTTCATATTCATATTGATGAAAACCAAAAACCCACTCCACATAATGGTGTTTGGGGTGGTCACTATCAATGGTGACGTTATGCCTCTAATCATCTCCTCACATTTCTTCCGCGTCAACATGGTGACCTATGTCAAGTTTGTAGAGGAAGTAGTACTCTGTTGGACAAAGAGGGTGGTTCTGTCTGCAAACAAGACCCACAAGTAAGAGAACCCAGTGTTGGCTGTGAGAAAATTTCTGCGATCATATCATCTGCCCGCCTAACTCACTATATTACGATGTGTGATATGCGGTTGAGCGAGAAATCAACAAAGCCCTATGCAACACCAAAAAATGAACTGAAGGCATGGATAATGGCAGCATTTACTTATTTAAACAAAAAGACTGTCGGAAAGATATGAAGGAGAGTCTGAGGTCGTTTGAAGGCTGTGGTGGAAACTAACGGCGATTTCTTTGAATAACTTTCATCTATAGTATCTAAAATTATCGTCACGTAATTTTGCTAAACATACCTGATAAAGTGAGATGTAAGTTTTATTTTCATTTTTGTGTAATGTAGACGACAATCTACCATCACAACCTGTGTACATATATCCATAGGTGATTGGTACTATTTACCAACCCCTCCGCTCGGGCAGGATATGACACAAGGTCAATTTTTAAGCGGAGTTTAACAGGTTTGAATTCAGAGTTTTCCTTCTCCTAGACTAGTTGCCTCACCAAGGCTGAAGAACCTAGTCCGTCCTACTATTTATCCATAGCTGGAGGGAGAATAAGGGGGTTCATACCTTTCCCAAGGGTATTTGCCCGAAAGTGAACGTAATAGCGCGATTGGAGTACGAACTCGCGTACTACGATTCCGCAGTTCATCGCTTTAACCATTACACCACGAGGACACCCCCATAGGTGATTGGTGACTGTCACTTTCCTCGTCTATGCGAACATCAAACCATTATGAACATGTATATATATATATATATATATATATATGGACACTCTCTCTTTACTCTCCGTATCTTCTCTCCTCTCTCTATCTCACTCTCTCTCTTTATATATATATATATATACATATAAAGAGAGACAGAGAGAGGTGGGATAGAGAGAGGAGAATGACTGTCCATATATATATATATATATATATACGTTGACCAGAGAAAGGATGGTCCAATTACACTCAACAGTGACAATCCACACAACACTAACCCTGAGGTAGTTCATATCGCTTTCAATCGTAAGTTGCATGTTCTAAAGTGTCCAGCAGGTGCATCTGTGTCTTTTAATTGAGCCATTTAATCTTTTGGCACAAAACGTCCAACAACAATGAGTTGAGAATAACAATTGAAACAGAATGCACCCAAATATCACCTGAAACGATTTGCAAAGTTTGCAATTCCATCCGTTCGTATTATCATCAATGCCTTAAACAGAATGGTCATCATTTTGAACACCTGCGATAATTCAGTGATATTTGCAATTCCATCTATTCACGTTATCTGCAGTGCCAAGACCAGAACGATCATCAGTTCGAACATTTGCGTAGCATCAAAATATTCTATACTTGTTTTCTTTAACTTCTATTAAAATTTGAATATAACTGAATAAACATTGTATTTATGATAAATTAAATTGTATATACATTTCGGATGGTTGGTTGGTTGGTTGGTTTTTATGGCGTGTCAACCTTTGTAGGTCATTTAACGCCAAATCCACTTCATGAAAATAGTTCTATTTCAAACAATTCAGTTTAGCATAAGTACGCAGTTTAAATGTAAGTACAGTTTAATTGTGAAAAACATTTCTATTTCTACCTATTCAGTTTAGTCAAGCAGTTCTAATTCAGCTAATTAAGTTTAGTATAAGTACAGATTTTGTTTACACACAGTTAAATGTCAAAACAGTTCTGTATTAAACAGTTCAGTTTAGTGTAAGGACAGTTTTAATGTCAAAAAAACAGTTCCATTTCAAAGAATTCAGTATAGCATAAGCACGCAGTGTAAATCTAAGTTCAGTTTAATTGTCAAAAACATTTCTATTTCAAGCTATTCAGTTTAGTCAAACAGTTCTAATTCAAACAATTCAGTTTAGCATAAGTATGCAGTTAGTTCTATAGATAGGGCAATGAAGGCGTACCCCGCTTTCCCTAAAGCTCCAGCCTCATTGGAGCCTCACCATCAGATTGTTTAGTGTCATTACTAGGACACTCATTATGGGGGGGTCTTATTCTACAGCCCTAGCTGACTGGGCAAATTCATTTCGGGGTATACAACCTATATATATATATATATATATATATATATAATTATTGTATTTGTCCGCAGTAGGTATTATTATTATTTAACACCTTTCCAACACCAAACGTGGGAGATTGAGTGACAACAAATCTAAAATTTACAGCAACTTTCTCAAAGTACAGATGATTATTTTTACTCGATGCGATATTTCATTCCACCTTTAACGTGGGTGTCCTCGTGGTGTAATGGTTAAAGCGATGCACTGCGGAATCGTAGTACGCGAGTTCGTACTCCAGTCGCGCTATTACGTTCACTTTCGGGCAAATACTCTTGGGAAAGGTATGAACCCCCTTATTCTCCCTCCAGCTATGGGTAAATAGTAGGACGGACTAGGTTCTTCAGCCTTGGTGAGGCAACTAGTCTAGGAGAAGGAAAACTCTGAATTCAAACCTGTTAAACTCCGCTTAAAAATTGACCTTGTGTCATATCCTGCCCGAGCGGAGGGGTTGGGTAAATAGTACCTTTAACGTGTCCAGGGTATGACATTATACACTATTTGATAGGGAAACTCCAGTCTTGAAGCTTTGGAGAATGCGGGGTGCCACTTTATTGCTATTACTCCCAGGTCAACTCAGATCCAAAGTGGTGGTACCAGCCAGGGTCCCATCAATGGGTCAAACGGAACCGTTTGACCATCTAATAAGTGACTGCTGTTTAATTGAATTGTTAATGTTTCATAGCAATACGTGAAACCATTTAACAGTGTCTAAATAAAATAACTAGTATTGGATTGCATTAAAGTGTTTGCTAACAAATGAGCACTGACATGTCTAAAATTAAAATTCGTTTAAAAATCATATATATGTGTGTGTGTGTATGTGTATTTATATATAAACATGATTTGGCATTTAATAAGCTGCAAGGGTTGATATGCCATAAAACCCGAGATTATTTGTACATGGCTAAGAAGAGGAAACGTCGAAAAAGAAAAAGAATATTTTTTTGATGATAATACGAAATAAAGTCAGAAGTAATGATCTCAAAGCAAATTTTAGGTGGGTTAATACCTGTTAGGGTCGAACAGATCTGCTTACAAATTATTTGTTTGGTTTGTTTGGTTTGTTGGGTTTTATGGCCTATCAACTTTTGTAGGTTATTTAATGCCAAATCCATTTTTATCTAAATAATCAGTTCTATTTCAAACAATTCAGTTTAGCATGAGTACACAGTTTAATTGTCAAAAACATTTCTATTTCAAACTATTCAAGCAGTTATATATAACAATTCAGTTTAGTGTAAGTACAGTTTCAATGTCAAGAACAGTTCAATTTCAAACAATTCAGTTTAGCATAAGTACGCAGTTTAAATGTAAGTACAGTTTAATTGTGAAAAACACTTCTATTTCTAGCTATTCAGCTTAGTGAAGCGGTTCCAATTCATTTAATTCAGTTTACTATAAGAACAGATTTTGTTTACACACAGTTGTCAAAACGGTCCTATGTTAAACGATTCAGTTTAGTATAAATACAATTTCAATGTCAAAAACAGTTCTATTTCAAATAATTCAGATTAGCATAAGCACGCAGTTTAAATGTAAGTACTGTTTAATTGTCAAAACCATTTCTATTTCAAGCGATTCAGTTTAATCAAACAATTCAGTTTAGCAAAAGTATGCCTTTAATTCTATTTAACCCATAGATAGAGCCCTATCAGTAGCTACCACTCCGGGCCAGAGTGGACCTTGAAGCAATGGCAATAAAGGGGTTCTCTGCATTTCCAAAATCTCCAGCATTTCTGGAACCTCACCATCCAAATTATTTGTATTAGATTAAGATTCTTGATATTATATAACCTTGTACAGAATATTTTTTTTATAAAACAACAACACAAAATATGTGAATACAGGCGTACAATAAAGGCTATTCCCTAACCTCATAGCAAAAAGAGCCCAGTTGGCTTGGGTTTTCGAATACACCAACTGCATCTCTGCAAAAGAGTAAGACCCCCTCCCCAATGAATGCTCTGGATATGGCACTAAACAATCTGATAGTGAGGTTCCAGTAACCTTGGGGAATGCAAAATACCCGATCATTGCCATCGCTCCCAGGTCCACTCTAGCACCGAGTGGTAGCACCTGATAGGATCCTATCTATGGGTCACATAGAACTAAATTGTATATTTATCCCAAACTGAATTGCTTGAAATGAAACTATTTTGTATGCTAAACTGAATTGTTTAAATACGACTGTTTTGACATTTAACTGATTGTAAAAAAACTATACTTCTGCTAAACTGAACTGTTTGAATTAGAACTGTTTATATGTATAAAAATGGATTTGGCATTAAATAACCTACAATTATTGATATGCCATAAACCCCCCAAACTAAAACAATCAAAAGCATAATACACAGAATAGCAAGTTTAGACTTCACGAAGACGCAAAGGAAACAGTTAATCACACAATTAGCGAATGAAGCAAACTGGCAAAAAATACAAAACTATGTAAGCATGCTTGGGTGAAAAAGATGATCCACTGGGAATTGAGCAAAAGATTAGAATTTGATCAAGCTGAGAAATGGTAAAAGCACAATGAGACCTGTAAAACCAGAATGAGACCCGTAAAATTTTTTGCGCCTTTGAGATACGAACGGTCGGAAGACAAGACCGAGAGTTGATTAAGAAAAAGAAAAAAAAAACTGTCGATGTGGATTTTACCGTTCGAGCGGACCTTAGAGAGAAAATGATCGTAAGTGAAAAGACATCTCAATATTCTGACCGATCTTAATGCTGTAGTCTGGATGGTCTCCGCTTGTCCTCTGATTTCCAAGTCTTCTGGTCTCTTCACTAAGCTGTTGAGGATTGTTCCGAGTGCACCAATTACAATTGGTATCCCCGTCACCTTCATGTTCCATAATTTTCTTAGTTCTCTGGCAAGGTCTAAATATTAATCTCTCTTTTTGCTTTCTTCTACTTTTACTCTGTGGTCCACCGGGACAACTAAGTCTACTATTCGGCAGGATTCTCTTTTTTTGTTTTTTGTTGACTATCACGAGGTCGGATCGTCTCTTTATTATTGTTATTATTTACTCATTAGAGTTTTTCACATCAGCTTTAACTGATGGTCTTTCACTGGAGTTTGAGTGACAGCAAGTCTTCTCAAGTCTCCAGGACTCTTCTCAGTATTCTGGCTGTCTTCAATAATGCTGTATAATAATGTTTTGATGGTCTTCACTCGTCCATCAACTTTCAAGTCCTCCAGTCCCTTTAATAATCCTTTAATTACTGTACTAAAAGCAACTGTCACAACTGGTATAAACGTCACCTTCATGTTCCATCGTTTTTTTTCAATTCCCTAGCAAGGTCGCGGTACTTATCCTCCTTTTCACATTATTATTATTATTATTATTATTATTATTATTATTATTATTCACAAGATGTTTGAAAGTTATTGAAGAGGAAGTAGGGATAAGCAGTCTCCTAAAATTATTCTCGCTTTCAATTTTATTATTATTATTATATCAATCTTCAACAAAATGACAGACTAGAACAGTTACATCAATTCTATTACCTTTTTCTTTCTTTTTTTTTAATTAAGGGTGGTGTTTGGGCCTCAAAATATCTGGGTACCCGGTTTGTGCCATTCCCATTTGATTGAATGTTTAAACAAATAGTTTGCCTCTCAGATGTACCCGTGGATACGAGTTCAAATCCTGGACAAGACTGATTGCATTTCACATAGCAATAATACCCTTGGGAAAGGTATGAATCCAATATTTCTCCCTTCAGCTATGGGTAAATAGTAGGGCAGACTAGGTTCTTCAGCCTTGTTGAGGCAACTAGTCTAGGAGAAGGAAAACTCTGAATTCAAACCTGTTAAACTCCGCTTAAAAATTGACCTTGTGTCATATCCTGCCCGAGTGGAGGGGTTGGGTGAATATGGTTTGCTTCTCAGATTTTGGAACCTTGAATAAACTGACAGGCGACCTGTGTGATGTAATGGTTAGCAATCTAGACTAGCAAACCTTCCCGAATGAGTTCAAGAAAACTTAATCGGCGCCTCATTCATGCGGCCTTATGCCACATCTGGAGAAAAACCCTTCGTAAATTTCTACTATTTCTTCTACTGAGGATTAACACCCCCCCAAAAAAGGCGGTGTCGCTATTATCATTATTATTCTTCCTAGTTCTACGCTGACCGTAATCAGTGTTAATTTTGGGTCAAATACATATGCTTGCATATTATCATATGACTTAAAATAGGCTGACTGTTTCCCCAATAGAGGGGTAAGATCCCCCCCTAAAAAATTATGTCCTTGGTGATGCACTAAACAGTTCTGAAGATCTGAGGTGTGCTGCGTACTCCTTCTAGACCATTACTCCCATGTCAGCTCTGACTAAGAGTGGTAGAGTACCGGTTAAGATCGATTGTACTCTTATGGACCCCCACATATGGCCGAGCAAAAGCAGGACGACCAGCATACATTCAGCAACTATGTGAGGATACGGGATGTAGTCCAGAAGACCTGCCAGAGGCGATGAACGATAGGGAAAAGTGGTGAGAGAGGCTCAGGGATATCCGTGCTACCAGCACGACATGATGATGATGATGATGATGATGATATCGATCACTTTAAAAGTTATTCGTATTCGATAGAAGTGGGTGAAAAAAGAATTTAAAACTAATCAATAAATCAAATATATAAAGTGTAGAGTATCCTTTCATTGCCATAACTCCTAGGTTCACACTGATTTCGAGTGTTAATACCTGTTTGGGTCAAATAGATCTGCTTACAAATTATTTCTATTAGATTAGAATTTTTGATATCATATAATCTTGTGCAAAAAAAGGCTTTTTGTAAAACAACGATACACAACATGTAAATATAGACGTACAATAAAAGTCATTCCCTAACGTATAAGCATAAAGAGCGTAGTCGGCTGGTGTTGTAAAATACAGCAACTGCTTCTCTGCATAGGATTAAGACTCCCCTCTCCAACGAGTGTTCTGAATATGACACTACGCAATCAGATGGTAAGTCTCCACTAATGATAGAGCTTTTGGGTATGCGGATTATTACTTCATTGCCATCGCTCCCAGGTCAACTCTGACCCGGAGTGGTTGCACCTGATAGGGTCCTACCTATGGGTCAAATAGAACTGTTTAACATTTAAACTCTGTATAAACAAATTACTTGTGCTAAATTGAACTGTTTTCAATAGAACTGTTTTTGACATTTAAACTCTGTATTAACAAATGACTAGTGCTAAATTGAATTGTTTGAAATAGAACTGTTTGATCATTTAACTGTGTTTAAACAAATGACTGATATTTAATTGAATTGTTAGCGATACATAATAATTCTTCAAACCATTAAACTTTGCTGACTTATGCTAAATTGAATTGTTTGAAATAGAGCTGTTTGATCATTTAACTGTGTGTGTCTTAAAAATGTGTTTACAAATCATATATTTAATATATATGTAAAAAGAGGATATGGCATTAAACAAGCAATTATGGTTGATTTGCTATAAAATCCAACCAACCAACCAACCAACCCACAGTCTAAGCTTTAATAACTCCAGATTAGTTGACATGCCGTTAAAATCAATTAATCAATTAATCAATCAAGTCGTTTGCGCAGTTCCCTGTGTACAACTTTCCCCACACTGTCATTCAATTTTAATATTCAATTTAGAACTGCTTCCTGCATTCACTAATGATGCGGTTTACTACCTCGTCTTTTACTCCAGGAAGGTGGAAGATTATTATTGTTGTTGTTGTTTGCTCTTATTGTTTGTTGTTTGTTATTTGTGTTGTTGAATATGTACTTAGCCAAATGTCTTCTTTGCTCGTTGTAAACGAATTCCACGTGTAATTATTTTCTTAACAGCAGGCATCGTATTTTCCTTAAATACATTGTAAAAATTACATTAAGCCGTGAAAAGACTTTTCAATAGGAAAAGCAGTGAATTTTCCAACACAGAATGAATCATTGCCATCAGCAAACGCATTGAAATTCAAAAAATATTTCCAGCTGTGTTTATTAAATAAGAAGAGCTTTTTATGGTAATAAATGCGTACTATATATATATATATATATATATATATATTCAAAAGATAGACATTTTACTGTTCTTCAAAATACAAGCAATGATAGGCTGAGATATAAGGAATAGATTTTGACAATGTATGAATATTATGTATTCTTTATAATACGGTACGATTTTCTGTTCTTTTTTGTGTGAAGAGAGGTTGTAATTGTAGTTAGTTAAATACACAAAACAGCCTCTCCAGAATGGTAACCTGATTCCTTCCATTATTGACAGAACAAAAATTTTGCACCGAGCCTCTATTTTTTTTTTTTTTTCTTTTTTGACTTTGACTCTTTCATGGCCATATGCGATAATAGTCGAATTCCTAGACTTGCCTTCTGCGATTATACGAAAATTCCTAACGCCAAACTGTGTTGATCTATAATCATATTTACGCTCCCTCGACGGGGCTTACAGAATGATAAGCCCCACGCCCTTAAAAAAAATGAGATTTTCTGAGTGTGACACCAAATTTAATCTGATTGTGAGGCTCCAGTTATGGAAATTTTGGAAATATAGTTTCCCTTCATTTTTATTACTTCCAGGTTCACTCTATCCAGGTCTGGTAGTACCAGTGAGGGTCCCATCTATGACTCAAATTGATCTGTTTCAAAATTATTTGTATTCGATAAGACCGTGAGCAAAAAAACTCTAAAAATGAATGACGCAAAAAAAGTTAATATGAACTAGAAATAAACGCGATGTCCGAATCTCTCGGCCAAAGATTATCCTAAGACAAGTTGACATGCCGTAAAAAATCATTCAGCTCATTATATTCCTTGTACTGCGTTGTCTGTGACTATAGTAGAAATTTACAAAGCTTTATGCTTACATGCTAAACAAGGACATATAAATGAGGCACTCAGTGAGACTCGAACTCACTCCTGATGGTTTGTTAGTCTAGAATGCTGACCATTACACCAGCCGAGGTGCCCTGTGTGTGACTAAAGTTGTAATTTACAAAGCTTTATGCTAAGATACGGAACAAGGACGTATGAATGGGGCACCCAATGAAACTCGAACTCACTCCTGAAAATTTGCTAGTCTAGCTTGTTAACCATTACACTACCCGAGATGCCCTTTGTGCAACTATGGGAGTAATTTACAAAGCTTTATGCTTTAATGCGAGACAAGAATGTATGAATGGGGCAGCCAATGTGTTGTAATTTACTAAGCTTTTTCGCTTTGACATAGCACAAGGCCGTATGAATGGGGCACCCAATGAGACTTGAACTCACTTGCGAAGGTTTGCTAGTCTAACTAGTCAACCATCACTCCACCTGAGGCGCCCTGTGTTCAACTGTAGTAAAATTTTATACAAAATTACGTTTGTTGGTCTGTATTTTCCGGGGAAAGTCTCCGTGGCGTAGTAGCTAACGTGCTGAACTGTGACATCAGAGTATGTGAGTTCGAACCACCGTCGCGCTATTACGTTGACTTTCAAGCAAATACCCTTTGGAAAAAGTATGAACCCGTTTATCTATCCAGTAATAGATTATGTAATACCTCTATTTTTCTTCTGGAATGATGAATTTAGCATCAAATAACACACGAAAGTTGATATGCCATTAATAAAAAATCAAACCGTATTCTCTATACATATCTAACCAACCCCTCCGCTCGGGCAGAATACGACACAAGGTCAATTTTTAAGCGGAGTTTAACAGGTTTGAATTCAGAGTTTTCCTTCTCCAAGACTAGTTGCCTCACCAAGGGCTGAAGAACCCAGTCTGTCCTTCTATTTACCCATAGCTGGAGGGAGAATAATTGGATTCATACCTTTCCCAAGAGCATTAGTGCAATGTGAAATGCAATCAGCCTCATCCAGGATTTGAACTCATGTCGCCGTGTCCGTTCCCTACGAAGATAACCATTACACCACGGGCAACCCCTAAACCGTATTTTCTATATGGCATTCACGTAATC
Source organism: Sepioteuthis lessoniana (assembly GCA_963585895.1). Lineage (NCBI taxonomy): Eukaryota > Metazoa > Mollusca > Cephalopoda > Myopsida > Loliginidae > Sepioteuthis > Sepioteuthis lessoniana. Next base: position 115,883 of record CAUZXS010006116.1, read on the forward strand.
TTAATCTTGATATGGAAGCATAAAAATCTTTGAGAAAAGAGACCCGAAAACTGTTTGTCTCTTTGTCTATCTTTATAATTGCAATTCAGAGAGAGAAAAGATACTTAGAAAGTTTTGACGATGTTTAAAAACATAATCAAAAGCAATATCACTTTTCTATCTGGCTTCAATACCCAAAATAACAAGGTTTCAATGAGAACCCGCCCCATCCGAATCAGAAACAAACACCGTCTCTTCCTGCCAACTAGCAAACTGGGTTCCTTAGCTTTGGTACGACAACTGGTCTCGAAGGAAAACTCTGAATTCACACAATCTGGAAGAATTAAAAGGGATTTATTCCTAGCGGCAACTGTGTCAATACTACTGTATGGATGCACCACAAAAACGTAAAGAGAAAAGGTTAGGCGGAAACTACACAAGAATGCTATGAGCTCTATTGAACAAATCCAGGAAGCAACACCCTACGAAACAACAACTGTACTGCCACTTACCTCCCATCTCTAAAACCAACCAATTAAGACGAATGAGACGAGCGATTAACAGCTGGAGAAGAGAGGACAATGTCACAAGAGACGTCCTCCAATGGATCCCTTCGCATAGACATGCCAGTGTTAGCTGCCCAACAAGAACTTACATACAACAGCTTTGTACTGACACAGGATGTAGTTTGGAAGACCTACCGGAAGCGATGGTTGATAGGGAAGAATGGTGAGAGAGAGTCAGTGAAATGCATGCTAGCTGCGTGACATGATGATAATGATGATTATGATGTACTCTGCTTAAAGATTAACATTGTTTCATATCCTGCCCTTAAGGAAGGGATTTGATAAATAAGTGTCTCTTCCGGACTGCTTTATGAGATACCATACGATACAAAGGAAGGTATAAGATTACGGATATTAAATATAGAAAAAATACAAAAAATAGATAAGAACAAAGTATAGAATTTACAGGTTTTATTGAGAAAATATTCTTTTTATTCAAACACTAATTAACGTGGCCTAGCGGTTAGAGTGTTCGCCAATGGCCCGGGAGACCTGGGTTCAATCCCAGGTCGAGTCATACCAAAGACTCAAAAAATGGTACTTGATTCCTCCTTGCTTAACACTCAGCATTATAAGGTATGGATCAAGGGTAAAGTGGAGCAATCCAGGGAAAGGAGTCGCGCCCTCCCCTACACCTTGGTGTAGTAAGCTATCGAAAAGGGAGCCTTCGGGTCACCCTCGACTATGGTCGCCAACTACTACTTATGTGATTTAAATTGTTTGATTGAGTTATTCATTTTAACAGCATATCAACTCCTTTGTGTAAGATATTGACCTCTGACCCAGTCGTCGATCAAGGAACAGGTGCATCCGGTCGAAGATATCAGGGTATAACCTTGACTGTGGATGGGTTGAAGGGGGTGCAGATGCGACGCTCACAGGAAGCAGGTGGATGTCAAACAATGATATAACCCGGTGCGACAGCAAGTTCAGTCAATTGGAGTCAGTTTGTTACAGTTCGAGGCAGTGAGAACCAGTTCCCATCAGAGGGAGGCCCTCAAGACCCCCAGTTGAGCATCCCCGCAGGATGAGAAAGAAGTGCTGCTAAAGACGGAGTAACTGGAGGTCAATATGTCGCAGTCTCTGTTCAGTCTCCAACTCACCTCTCACACATAACCCTTTAGCAACCCTTTCGCAACCATTTCGAATAAAGTGTGTGAGGCGTATTTTTCTAAAGAAGTGTGTTCGTTCGTCATTATTGTTGATTTTGCTTCCGCATATATATGTGTATGGTTGTATATGTATTATACGGCTAGACAACATTTGGTGGCTGAGTCACCGAAACATAATGACTAACGTGCAAAATTGTGACATCATAGGAAGCGAGTTCGAACAACAGTCATGCTCGTACGTTCACTTTCGGGATAAGTACCTTTGAGGAAGGTATGAACCCACTTATTATCCAGCTATGGGTTAAATAGTACGACTACTGTCCTTCTACAATGTTTCGGTGTGGTTTGGTTTCTTTGTTTAATGGCATATCAACCTTTGCAGGTTATTTAATGCCAAAGCAATTCTCCTATAAGAACAGTAGTGGTACTATTTAACCCAGAGCTGGGAGGAAAAGGAAGTTCATACCTTTCCCAAGGGTATTTGCCCGAACCTTTTACAAGGATAGCTTTGACATTAAATAACCCATAAAAGTTTATATGCCATTAAACCAGAAAAAGAAACAAACGAACAAACGCAATCAATCCCTCAAAGGATTTTTTAATGCCTATAGGTTCACGAATCTCCTTCAGACTTAAAAATATTTATGTGCCGTTTTTTCTTAAGATATTTTTAAAGATATTTTTGCAACGATCATGTGATGTCAAGTATTACTACCAAACAGATATATTTGGCCCATAGGTAGGGCCCAAATCGGTACTATCACCTTGGGTCAGAGAGTACCTGGGAGTAATGGCAAAGAAAGGCTACTTCACACTCTAGCAATCTCCAGAAATGAAGCCTCCTATCAGTACAGTTTCGATTCTTACAGAAGACACCTTTCTGATTTGGTTCAGTTTGGTTTGGTTTTATGGCATATCAACCATTGTAGGTTATTTAAGCCCAAATCCATTTTTACATATAAACAGTTCTATTCGAAACAATTCAATTTAGCATAAGTACACAGTTTAAATGTCAAAGTTCTATTCCAGATAATTAATTTTAGCATAAGTACACAGCTCTATTTAACCCATAGATAGGACCCTATCTGGTGCCACCACTCCGGGCCAAAGTGGACCAGTGAGCGATGGCAATAAGGGGTACTCCGTATTCAACAAATCTCCAGCATTACTGGAGCCTCGCCATCAAATTGCTTTGTGTCATATCCATGATATTCGTTGGGGGAGTCTTATCCCTCTGCAAAGATGCAGTTCGTGTATTCTGCAGCCCCAGCCGACAGGACGAAAACAGTTCTATTTTAAACAATTCAGTTTAGCATAAGTACGCAGTTTAAATGTCAAAATAGTTCTATTTCAAACGAATCAGTTTAGCATAAGTACACAGTTTAGTTCAGTTTGACCCAGAGATAGGAACCTATCAGGTGCTACAACTGCAGGCTAGAATGGCCATGGAAGAGATGTCAATAAAGGGGTACTCTGCATCAAAGCTCCAGCATCACTGGAGCCTCACCACCAAATCTGTTTGTGTCATATGCAGAACACTCATTGGAAGGGGCTTCTTATACCTCAGCAGTGTTGCAGTCGGTGTATTCTGCGGTCCAGTCGGCTGGGGCCAACATATTTTTGGGGTGAGGTTGGGAGTCAGCATATCAGCCTGAAGATAGGGTGATGTGATATAGGTTTTAAAGTAAGCATGAAACAGTTGTTTTTTGTTTTGTTTTGTTTTTTTTTTTTGGTTGTTTGTTTTTTGTTTGCGGCTCTTGATAAGCTATCAATCATATGGAAGTCAGACCTGAGCGATAAAATGAAATGCAGTTTCTTCCAAGCAGCGGTCGTATCGATACGGCTATATGGATGCACTACTTGGACGCTAACTAAACGGCTGGAGAAAAAGATAGACGGCAATTACACAAAAAAGCTGCGAACAATATTGAACAAGTCATGGAGGCAACACCCCTTAAAGCACCAACTATACGGCTACTTACCTCCCATCACGAAAACTATCCAAGTTAGACAGACCAGACATGAAGGACACGGCTGGAGAAGCAGGGACGAGCGCATAAGTGATAGACTCCTGCATATGGCCGAACAAAAGCAGGACGGCCAGCTCGAACATACATACAGCAACTCTGTGAGGATACGGAATGTAGCCCTGAAGACCTGCCAGAAGCGATGAACGATTGGGAGGAGTGGCGAGTGAGGGTCAGGGATATCCGTGCCGGCGGCACGAAATGATGATGATGATGGGAAATTAAGAAAACTGATAAATGTAACAGCGAAAGGTTCAAATGATATTTTTTAATTAATCATATTTTTTAATCATTCTAATTTTTTTAACTGGTCCTAGAAATCTAACAAAAATATGTAAATTGACTTTGGATGAAGTTTAGAATTCTTAGTTTTCTTTAAGTAGAAAGAGAGAATTATTGTAACCTTCAAAAGAATATCTTTGTGGGCACCTCTGGTGGTGTAACGGTTAGCAAGCTAGACCAGCGAACCTACACGAGTCAGTTCGAGTCTCATTGGGTGCCCCATTCATTCGGACTTGTGCCACATCGAAACAAAGAGCTTTGTAAATTACCTCTGGTGGCGTAAAAAAAAGGACTCCTTTGGTGGTGTAAAAAAATAGGGCACCTTTGGTGGTGTAACGATTAGCAAGTTAGACAAGCAAACCTACACGAGTGAGTTCGAGTCTCATTAGGTGCTCCATTCATTCGGCCTTGTGCCACATCGAAGCAAAGAGCTTCGTAAATTACCAAAAGAATATCCTTGTGCTATTGCAGTACTTACAGTTCTGATAAGAGCCCATGAGTTTATTTCCATTTCCATTTCAAAATCGAAACCATGTAACGTAGTTGTCATTTGTAAATAGTTAGTTTTTTTTTTCTTTGTTTAATGACATATAAGGTTTAACGACGTGTTGACTCATAGATAACACACCCTTTTTTATAATGCATTTTATAATGCATAGATTACCCAAAATAGAGAAGCCTAACACAGAATATTCGAAGAGAAAAAACAGAAACGTGAATTATTAGTACATAACATTTAACTCAAGATCATTGAAGGAGGGACTAAGTTCCCGTCCCAAGCTATAAAAGAGTTACAATGCGTTCGAGGAACATGAAAAAAAGGTCTATCCAACGGAGAAATGGAAACCACTTACTTCTTCTAAGGTCTGGGGAAAAAAAGGAAAAACACCATACGCGTCGCTGCTGAGGAGCGGACTACTACATCTGCCGGACTTGGGGCCTTTAATTAGGCACCTAGTTTCGACTAGGCAACCATCGGGTGGGCGAGCTGCATTTTTGTCTCCTTTGTCCCCCATGCACGGCACTAGACCAAGCGTCTAGTTTAAGCCGTTAACTGGCATACGTGCCCGGACCCACATTTTGGTTCGTGAAACTGCTTGCCTCATCAGGCTCACATTGCACTAATTGAGCCGATGAGCAGCACAGACAAGCAGGGTTCGAGTCTCGATTCGTTCCCGACCTTTCCCCTCCCCTTTATCCCCACTTTAATTGGCCTTCGGGCTTTTGACCTTGTGTCAAGTCGTGTCTGGTGGGAGGCAGCGACAAATACAGGACTACTACATCTGCCGTTTCTGAAGTCCTGTTTGTAAAAGGTGGGGTTCCCATGACTAAAAAAGGCCTCGTGATGCGAGAGAGCTTCTCATTCTCTGTGAGAAGGGAGACCACTCCATTAAGTCTCCTAAAGGACATTTCAACCCTCGTACATTTTGTAATGTAAAGCCATCATTGTAGAAGAATGACAGTGGTATAATTTAAAACAATAAAGTGGTTCATATCTTTCTCAAAGGGTATTTGTCCAAAAGTGATCGTAATTACTTCGAGGCTTATGTCCAGCACTTTAGCCATTACGCCATTAGGTGTTACCCGGAAACTACTGAGAATAGACTACAGGCTGTGACGAATCAACAAAAAGCAGTATTAGTTGGAGTCTTCCGGCTCTGAGCACCAAAATTTGAAAAAAAAAAACAAATCACTCACTTAGAGAGAACGCTAGTGGAGTTTCCAGGGGGCAGTGGTTAACGTCCTGGACTGCCACATCGTAGTCATAGAAATCCAACTCCAGTGGCGCAATTACGCTTACTTTTGGATTAATACAGGCATGAACCCTCTTATCCCTTCCTAGCTATGGTTTAAATTGTATCACTACTATTCTGCGACAAGGAGAGCTTTGGAATTAATCATCCTCGAAAGTGGATGTGCCATTAAACAAAGATACCAAACGAATTTAGCAGAACGGTTCTGTGTGCGCGTATCAAGTAAAATGAGTGCGCGGGTAGCGTTAAAGTGTTTTAAACCAGTATAAACAAGTTCGTTCCTTATTTGCGTTTTCATATGTTTAATAATCAGTTACTCTCACTTACTAAGGTTAGTTTAATTTGGAAAAATACCAGATGTATGAGCGACCCAGTTGGAAATGAATTAACTAACAATGGCCTGCCAACCTATCTATCTATCTATCAATCTAGTTAGATTCTTAGATAGATAGATTGATTGATTGATCGATCTAATATAGGTAAGTGAGCGTATGTAGTTCAAATTAAGGATAGCCTTGACAATGAGTCAAGGGTGCTGGGTGACTGTCAGTTTCTCGTTTATGCGATCATCAGAAAATGGTCTGACAGTCACCTTCCGCCGTTAACTCACTGTCTCCGCTATCATTACTTACATCTACGTATTCTTTGTCACCGATATTGAACACTTTTTATATAGAGAGCAAACTATATTATTGATATCAATACATGAAACTCTCTTTCACTCTTACTCTCTCTCTCTCTATATATATATATATATATATATAGAGAGAGAGAGAGAGAAAGAGCCCGAATGAAAATATTCAGTTTATGTTTGCCTTTCCAAAATCCCGTTCTTCGATTTTTATTAATTTGTTTTATTAAGTCACGAAAATGAAAAACAACATCAAATTCTCAGCTTTCAAGACAGAAACAACAAAAAAAAATTAACATGAATTTAAAGACATGAAATCTTCTCCTGGGTACAGGTATTTCCATGGCACAAGGTGATTCTGGATACCCGAAAGACGGGGAAACTTGAACCTCGTTCAAGTCGGTCGGTTACTTCATGGATCAAAGAAAATATGACAAAAATCGAAAATCTCATCAGATCTGATCAATATTTAACTGAAAGAATGAACATTTTCTATCAGGGTTGTGAACCTGAAAACTAAAAACAACTTTTTACACATAAAAACCAATTTCATTACTTTCTTGAATTACTCTTTTGATGTGTATATATATATATATATATATGTGTGTGTGTGTGTGTGTGTGTGTGTGTGTTCTTATTTTAGTTTTATACCTATTCAATGATTCTGACGGTGTGAAAAAAATCCAGATGTTACAATTTTTATTAAAAAGTATGATTCAAATTGATATCTAGGGAAAATTCTATATAAAAGAGAAAACTAAAGACATTCGTACGGCTTGAAAATTATCAACCAATACCATTGTCGAGTCAAGAGAAGAAAACACCGATAGTATACCTTAAGAGAGGTGCCCGTGGTGTGATGGTTATCGTCGTAGGAAATGGACACGGCGACACGAGATCAAATCCTGGACTAGACTGATTGCATTTCACATAGCACTAATACCCTTGGGAAAGGTACAAATCCAATTATTCTCCCTCCAGCTATGGGTAAATAGTAGGGCAGATTAGGTTCTTCAGCCTTGGTGAGGCGACTAGTCTAAGAGAAGGAAAACTCTGAATACAAACCTGTTAAATCCGCTTAAAAAATTGACCTTGTGTCATATCCTGCCTGAGCGGAGGGGTTGGGTAAGTATGTATCTCATTTTATTCTATATCTATTTCCATTGTGTGATATGAATTTATTTATTCACGTCTATTTATGCCTGTGTTTATTTAGCTATGAGTAATCTGTTCAAATCTATATTTATCCATCTCATATCCGAAGGTAATATCTGTATATGTCTTATTGGGTTTTGTGTGAGTGTATAGCATTATATCTGAAAGAAACCGTGGCCGAAAGGCTAAAGTGCTAGATGGGGATATCGTAGTAAGCGGGTTCGAACTCCAACCACTCTATTGCGTTCATTTTTAGACTAATACCCTTGGGAAAGGTATGAACTCCTTTATGTCCCCACCCCCAGCCATAACTTAAAAAGTATCGTTGCTGTTCTTCAACAAGGATGGCTTTGGTATTGATAACCCATAAAGGTTGATATGCCATTAAACAATGAAATCAAACCAAACTAAGAACGAATCACTGTTAGCTATCTGTCTCTCTCCAAGCTTTTAAATATCCTCTCTCGCTCCTTCTCTCTCCAAAGTTTTAAGTGTTTCTAATCCCTCACTCTCTCTCTCTCTCTCTCTCTCTCTCTCTCTCTCTCTCTCTCAAAATTTATGCGTTTGTTCTCTCTAAGATTTTAAGAATATATTTCCTCTCTCTTTCTAAGATTTTAAGTGTCTAACCAAGTTTGAATGCGCATGCGTGTGGCCTGGGGTGCAATACTTCCGGTCATCTCATTATTGAAAACAATTAAGTTCAATTATTCCGACCATTAACAAGTCCCCGTTAAATTGACTGACTGATTCTTTTCGAAAAGATTTACAAAAAGCGAATCTACCAAGAACGGATATGCCGTTGTTAGACGAAGTTGTCATGGTCTAGCCTGAGTCCCAGGAAACAGCAATTTGCCTCTTTTTGCCTAAATTGAATCTATATTTTTTCTCGCCTAGCATATTTATTTATTTAGTTATATTTCATTTATTTATTTATTTATTTTGCCAAAAGCGACAACGTCTCTTGGCAACTTCCCCAGCCTCAGCCTTCAAAGTTTGTCCCAGCACAAAAATCGACAGCATTACTAATTTTCAGAATAAGAAAGCTCACCAAACCCTCCACCCTAACCACCTAAAATCCCCCACTCCCACGGCGATGGTTTCCCTCTCCCTTACTTCAGCACTAGAGGAAAAATATCATAAGACAAAAGAAAGAGTTCCATTTGTGAAGCGACTCAGTGGTTTGCTCCAAAAAATGTCTGAATAGCAAGACGGGTCTTTCAGCCAGAGAGATTGGTGATGTTCGACATCATTTTGGGAATTCAGCTTCTTCGATAAGTTTTTCTTGGTCTGCCTGTGTACGTATTTGTTTTTCTGTATATAAGTCTGTCTCTTGGTCCACGAATCTGAATCTTTATTAGGTATTATGTTTATCATCTATTCGCCTGTTTATCTACAGAGGGTGCCCGTGGTCTAATGGTTACCGTCGTTGGAAATGGACACGGTAAAGTTGTTTGTATTTCACATTGCACTAATACTCTTGGGAAAGGTGTTTATTCAACTATTCTTCCTCCAGCAATGGTGAAATTGTAGGGCAGACTTGGCTTTGTAACTTTGATATGGCAATCAGTATAGAAAAAAGAAAACAGAATTTAAACCAGTTAAACACCGTTTAAAAATTGACCTTGTGTCACGTCTGTATAATAGTTGAAGAATATTATTCGTGAACGTTTCGATGTCGTAATATCACAGGATTATGAATATGCATATCTGCTTGCACACACACACGTGGTCTGCAAATAGGGCCATACAGCACACTTAAAAATCGATGTGTGCTAGCTCAAAGTCTAGTCTAGGCGTCGCTGGGCTGGGACATACTTCCCTGGCCTTTTGGCTGGACCGTCTGGCATTCGTGTCGGATGGGGTATCGAAACCAATGGCAGATTCGAGGCCGAAAGGTCTCCAACTTCGGTTGGGCCACCCTCGGGTGGGCGAACTGAATCCTCTGTCACCTATGTATGGCACTAGACCTTGCTGTCTAGTTCAAGCCATAACCCGGCATACGTGCCCGGATCCAAATTTGGATTCGTGAAACTGCTTGCCTCATTAGACCCACATTGCACTTAGTGGGTCAATGAGCAGCACAGACCAGCAGGGTTCGAGTCTCGGCTCGTTCCCATTTCCCTCCCCTTTATCTCCACTTTAATCGGCCTTCGGGCTTTTGACCTTGTGTCAAGTCCTGTCTGGTGGGAGGCAGCGACAAATACATACTTCCCTGGCCTTTTGGCTGGGCTGTTTGGCATTCGTGTCGGATGGGGTATCGAAACCAATGGCAGATTCGAGGCCAAAAGGCCCCCAACTTCGGTTGGGCCACCCTCGGGTGGGTGAGATGCTTTTCAGAGCCCCTTGCACTGCTTGTATAGCACTAGACCGTCAGGTCTAGTTCAAGCTATATTCTAGCATACGTGCCTGGATCTAAATTTAGGTCCGTGATACTGCTTGACTCATTAGACCCACATTGCAATTAGTGGGTCAATGACTAGCAGGGTTCGAGTCTCGGCTCGTTCTCAACCTTCCCCTCCCCTTTATCCCCACTTTAATCGGCTTTCGGGCTTTTGACCTTGTGTCAAGTCCTGTCTGGTGGGAGGCAGCGACAAATACATACTTATTGCCTGACGCCTGAGGTGCCCCATTTCAGCGGAATGCCGACGGGACCCGAGTTATTTTATGGAATGCCGGTTGTGTCTGGACTACAGCCTTGCACATGGCATATCAACCTTTGTAGGTTATTTAATACCAAAGACAGCTGTCAAGAAGAACAGTAGTGATACTATTTAACCCATAGCTGGGAGGATAAGGGGGTTCATACCTTTCCCAAGGGTATTTGTCCGAAAGTGAACGTAATAGCGCGACTGGATTTCGAACTCGCATACTACGATTCCGAAGTCCATCGCTTTAACCATTACATCACAAGGACACCTCCGTTTTATTTTCACACAGTGAAATGGTTTCAACTATTACTATTTAATACGAGTAACTCTTTTTTAATATCATTCATTCTTTTGCTTGCTCAGTCAGTTGGGGTGTTAGAATACCCCGACTGTACCTCTGCTCAGGCATAAGACCACCCCCAATAAATGTCCTAGATATGACACTAAACAATCTAATGGTGAGATTCCAGTAATACTGGAGCTTTGGGAAATGTGGAGCACCTCTTCATTGCTATTGCTGCCAGGTCGACTCTGGTCCGGAGTGGTAACATCTGATATGGTCCTATCGTTGAGTCAAATAGAACAAAACTACGGCTTCGAGAGGTCCCAGCAATGGGTTAAACAGCATAACTACTGCTCTTCTAGAATAATGGCTTGGGTATTAAACAAAGAAACCAAACCAAATCCATCGTTTGTATTCAGTTAAATGGTTTTAAGTATTGCTATATAACACTAGTAACCGGACATTGGCCTAGCGGTTAGAGTGTTCGCCAAAAGACTCAAAAAATGGTATTTGATGCCTCCTTGCTTAATACTCATCATTATAAGGTACGGATCAAGGGTAAAGTCGAGCAATCCAGAGAAAGAAGTAATGCCCTCCCCTACACCTTGGTGTAGTACCTATCGAAAAGGGAGCCTTCGGGTCACCCTCGACTATGGTCGCCAAACTTACTATATAACACTAACAGTTTAATCTAACACCGGTCATTTGTTTGCACACAGTTAAATTATTAAATAGTTAAAGGATACTACTACTCTGGATTTGAGTGGACCAAGGAGTAATGGCAATAAAGGAGTACTCCACATTCTCCAAAGTCCAGGACATGAAACTCACCATCAGATGAATTAATGTCATGCCAGGACATTCATCCGTAGTAATGGTCTGACTCCTCGACTGAGATGCAGTTGGCGTTTAATTCAGTCTCAGCCGACTGGGTTAAAAACTGTAGTCTGGCGATACATAAGTCTTTAAAAAAATCACCTGTGTATTGATTGATTTTAACAACAGGTCAACTAGTCTAGGGTTATTTTATGCCTCGAGATTATAGAATTGCGTTCATTGTTACATTTATATTTACTTCTTTTGTGTAGTTATTTTTAAAGTGTCTTGCACAGAGTTGGTATCAAGTATTTATATCTAATACAAATAATTTGCACACATTTATATTGTATCAAGTATTTTCATCTAATACAAATAATTTGCACGCATTTATATGGTATCAAGTATTCATATCAAATACAAATAATTTGCACACATTTATATGGTATCAAGTATTTCCATCTAATACAAATAATTAGCACACATTTATATGGTATCAAGTATTTTATCTAATACAAATAATTTGCACGCATTTATATGGTATCAAGTATTCCTATCAAATACAAATAATTTGCACACATTTATATGGTATCAAGTATTCCTATCAAATACAAATAATTTGCACACATTTATATGGTATCATGTATTTCCATCTAATACAAATAATTTGCACACATTTATATGGTATCAAGTATTCCTATCAAATACAAATAATTTGCACACATTTATATGGTATCAAGTATTTTATCTAATAAAAATAATTTGCACACATTTATATGGTATCAAGTATTTTCATCTAATACAAATAATTTGCACACATTCATATGATAGCAAGTATTTCTGTCAGGTACAGATAACTTGCACAGTTGTATGGGAACAAGTATTTCTATCTAATAAAAATAATTTGTGCACAGTTGGGTTGTTGTACGTATTCCTATATAATATTAACAATTTGCACACAATTTTATTATTTCATGCAATTCTTTTTATCAGATGATAGTCATTAGTTTACTCATGGTTATATGGTTTCAAGTAACTAATAATAATAATAATATTAATAATAATGGTCAGCCGGGACAGCAAAGTCGATAATTTTGCAAATTCTCTTTTTTTGTAAATTATTATAAGGTCTGGTCTTCAGGCCGAGATTAGGTGATATGTTTGAATGTCAAAGTCCCAAAGGAGTTTATGTGTGTCCTTTTCTAGGACAAGTGCTTGGTTGTGCATATACCATTTGTTCGCATGGTCAAGTTGATATTTATTATTAATAATAATAATCATAATCTTCCTAGAAAATTGAAAAAGCACTGTAACATGAAAGTGACGATTGTACCAATTGTGATTGGTGCTCTTGGCACAGTAACTAAAGGACTATTAAAGGGCCTGAAGGATTTGGAAGTTGGCGGACGAGTGGAGACTATCCAAATGACAGCATTGTTGAGAACGGCCAGAATACTGAGAGGAGTCCTGGATACTTGAGGAGACTTGCTATCACTCAAACTCCAGTGAAAAACCATCAGCTTGCGCTGATGTGAAAAATTCTTAAGGAGTAAATAATAATAATAATAATAATAATAATAATAATAATAATAATAATAGAAACCGTCAATCTCATTATAAGCCAATGCGGCAAATTAGCACAGAAGGAGTATAAGACGAGACACGACTGGGTGGAGAAGGTGATCCGCTGGGAGATGTGCAAGAAATTTTAATTTGACCATGCGAACAAATGGTATATGCACAACCCAGCACCTGTCCTAGAAAATGACACACATAAACTCCTTTTGGGACTTTGACATACAAACAGATCACCTAATCTCGGCCTGAAGACCAGACCTTATAATAATTAACAAAAAAAGAGAATTTGCAAAATTATCGACTTTGCTGTCCCGGCTGACCACAGAATAAAACTGAAAGAATGTGAAAAGAAGGATAAGTACCTCGACCTTGCTAGGGAATCGAAAAAACTATAGAACATACAGGTGACAATTATACCAATTGTGATTGGTGCTTTTGGTGCAGCAGGATTATTAAAGGGCCTGGAGGACTTGGAAGTTTGCGGACGAGTGGAGACCATCCAAACTACAGCATTATTGAGAACGCCCAGAATACTGAGAAGAGTCCTGGAGACTTGAGGAGACTTGCTGTCTCTCAAACTCTAGTGAAAGACCATCAGCTAATGCTGATGCGAAAAATTCTAATAATAATAATAATAATAATACTTAGTAAACAATTATAGATTCAAGTTACGAATTTTCATAGAAATAATTTTCAGTTATATGGCATCAAGTCACAGGGAGCAAGGTCTGGACTATTGGGAGGCTGAGGAACTGTCTTGATGCCCATCTTGGTCAAATAGTCTGTGACAAGGATGGAGTTGTGGACTGGAGTACTGTCCTGGTAGAAATGCCACTGACCCGATTTGAAGAATGCTGGCCTCTTCCGACGGAATCTCTTCCTGAACTCCCTTAAAACCTCAACATAGTAACCCTAACCCTTTAGCCAATCAACTCTGGAGTATTGACTTCCTTACTCCTCCCACACCTCTCATCATCCCTCACAGACTCCCTGCCTTCCTTCAATCTCTTATGCCACTCAAAATCTGATGCTCGATTCATGCAAGTTGCTCCAAAAGCAGTCTGAAGCATTCCATACGTTGCTGTGGCATTTTTCCAAGTTTAAAACAGAATTTTGTTGCATATCGTTTTCTAAAGTGTTCTCACGTCCAGATTGCATTTTTGAAATTCACCAGCTGTGACAATCAGGCTTTAGTAGGGTGTATTCCAATTGCTGCTATAGCTGTTCATTTGAACCTGAAATCGTAAAATTGGTCAGTCATCTCATAAGATGTATAGCAATAACATAGTGAATTTTCAAGGGTCTATGACAATTTTAAATGCCTGTACAAAAAAAGTCTGGAAACTTATTGAAGGCACTACGTAGATGAACAATAAGGAATTCCAAAATACGTACGTATCAAATTTTCTATTAACAAAAGCTGCAATTGATATTGTACCAAACTGATATATCATTAGCTTCATATGCATTTCCAATATAAAAAAGATATGATATTGATCTGTTTTGATTAAAGTCGAAACTGGTAGGATAAAGAAATAAATAGGTTAGAAAATGAATAAAAGATTAAAGAATTTGTTTATTTAAGAAAAAAAATATGAGGAGGAAATTCTTCAAGATCGAATGAATAAAAAAGATACAGATCTATAAAAAGAAAATTACAGGTTGGAAAATATGGAACAGATGAATTATTCCAAGATATTACGAGCTTCTGGTTTTGTTAGTTTTTAAAAACTTCTGTCATCCAAATGGTCAACTTAAGGTCTCGTTTTGACTTATGGAATAAAAATCGCTTAAATCTGCTTTTTTCATTATTTGATTTAATAACTTTAAATAAGCAAGAATTAAATGAGTAAAAACCATTAGCATTAATTGGGTAAATGATATTGGCACTTTAAAAAATCTTTTGAATTGAAACATGAGCGAAGTTCACTAATCATTTATTCCAAAATCCGTAGAATCATATTGGCGGTTTAAAAAATGAACGTGGTTGAATAATTGTTTATTCTAAAATCCGTAGAATCCTATTGGCGCTTTGAAATAGGAACGTGTTTGAATAATTGTTTACTCTAAAATTCGTAGAATCCTATTGGCGCTTTGAAATAGGAACGTGTTTGAATAATTGTTTACTCTAAAATTCGTAGAATCATATCGGCGCTTTAAAACATAAAAGTGATTGAATAATTGTTTATTCTAAAATCCGTAGAATCCTATTGGCGCTTTGAAATAGGAACGTGTTTGAATAATTGTTTACTCTAAAATTCGTAGAATCATATCAGCGCTTTAAAACATAAAAGTGATTGAATAATTGTTTACTCTAAAATTCGTAGAATCATATCGGCGCTTTAAAACATAAAAGTGATTGAATAATTGTTTATTCTAAAATTCGTAGAATCATATCAGCACTTTAAAACATAAAAGTGATTGGATAATTGTTTATTCTAAAATCCATAGAATCCTATTGGCGCTTTGAAATAGGAACGTGTTTGAATAATTGTTTACTCTAAAATTCGTAGAATCATATCGGCGCTTTAAAACATAAAAGTGATTGAATAATTGTTTATTCTAAAATCCGTAGAATCCTATTGGCGCTTTGATAATCATTATAATAATATTGACTCTTTAAAACATGAACATTGTTAAATGAGTGTTCACTCCAAAATAGGCATCAATATTTAAAATAACAAAAAATACAATAATTTTGTACAAAGCTGATACATTATTCATATCCAAGTTCATATTTATTTCCAGTATAAAAATGTTATTGATCAATTTTGATCAAAATCGAACCAGGAAAGATAAAGAAAGAAATTAGGCGGATAAGAGAAAACGAATAACAGAGTAAAGACGTTTTTTTTTAAAAAAAAAAAGAAAGATGAAGGAATTCTTCGAGATCGAATGAATGAAAAAAAAGTACGTGAAGAAAAAGTGAGAAAAATAACAGGTAGAAAAATGTAGCTGAGAATAAAAAAGAAGAGTGTAATGTAGGAAAAATGGTAGAGATAAATAAGGGGGAAAAAGATTTAGTTGGGTGAGAGCGTGCGTAAATTGGCATGTTTGTTTGTTGGTTTGTTTGTTTGTTTGTTTGTTGTAGGTTATATTTTGTGCGTTTTTGAGTGGTTTTTTGTTTTCGTTTTTTTTAATAAAAAAAAAGAAACAACAAAATAAAATAAAAACAGAACGTATAGTGAGAATAAAAAAGAGCAGGGTGATGATGCGTGTTCGCTAGTGGGAACGAAGCTCATTTGCCGTACTTCTGCCAGAACGTTGTTGTTGTTGTTGTTGTTGTTTGAACAGTCGGGTGGTGGGAGTTAGTGTGGGCTGGCGCGCATCGCCGTAAGCCTCCTGTACTCTAGGCAAGATGATGGGCGAATCCTTGCCTCTGTTTTCGTCTTTGCCAATAATAATTGGCTCCTAGTGACAAGACCCATTCTTTAAGCCGAGAAAGAATCTATTTGGCAGTTGTTGTTACTAGTTGTGTTCTTCAAAGAGGGGACAAGAAATTTAATTAGAACATGCTTTATCAGAGGCTAATGAAAAAAAAAGTTGAAGAATGGGGAGATCCCTTCGGGCACGTGCGGTTATTTGGATTATAGTAGGGAGAGGTGTCTACAAAACAAGATACTGTGTAGGAGGAAGGGGTAGGGAATAGGGGTAGGGGTTGTGGGAAGTAGAGAAAGTGGGAAGAAGGGGTGAGGAGTGGATTTGTACTTGGGTTGGAGGTCTCAGGGCTGCGAAGAAAAGATGACGAGCAACTGATGAAAAGAAATACAGACGCAATAAAAAGAAACAAACAGACAAAATAAACTGGTAGACAGACGACATTCATTATAGAATTATATATAGATTTATATACCTAACACTATGTCTTGCAAACAGACACTCACACACACACTCGAGCGCACACACACATCTCTATGTGTGTGTGCGTATCTGTACTGAGTCTTTCCGAAAATTAGATATTGGAGTTAATTTTATGAAACACTCAGTACATAAGATTGACTTATACACGAGTATATAGCCCTTAATTTATTTTAGTTACGAATCTGTCATAGACTGTTGTCTTTGAGTATCTCTTTTCCCTTTCGAAGGGTGTGTTTGCCTTGAAAATCAGCACTCAAGACGTGATTTTTTTCCTAAGCACTAATATCCAATTTTATGAAACACCACACACACACATATATATATATATATATATATATATATTCTCGAAATTGCTCAGAAGCTTTCAAAAAAGTTAAAAAGAGGAATGTTTGGTAAAAGGGGCAAATTGTAAAGCGAGCTGTATAACAAAGAGGTTAATTTTGTCATATTTTGTGGTTCAGTTGGCTAATTTTCTTGAAAAAAATCTTTAATAGAATTACATTTTTTCTGAAAAATAACTAGTTTTTTAAAAATTATTTCCCTAATTATCAAGGACAATCACACACACACACACACACACACACACACACACACACACACACACACATATACATATATATATATATATATATATATACAATATTGCGCATGACATTTCCAACAAATATTTTATTTTCAATTGTTGGTTTGAGAGTTAAAAAGTGGAATGTTAGGTAAAAAGGACCAAATTTTATTGCAATTATTATTAGAAGCAATTCATTTGGATCAGTATGCTCATTCGTCGGAATCATTTTTTCAGCTAAATTCCTAATTTAAAAAAAAAATTCATATGAATATCTGAAAAAGTTATCAGATTTCGATCTAAACAGCTCAAAAACACTTAAACAATCCAGCAATCTAATGTAATAAAAACCGATTTCAATTTTTAATGCCTAGTACTCCTATCTTTACTACTGTCCTTCTACAATGATGACTTTGGCATTAAATAAACCTCGAACTTTGATATGCCATTAAACAAAGAAACCAAGCAAAACCAATCTGTCTATAAACACGACAGGAAGTACCTAATAGTAGTGACTAAATTAATGTCTTGTCATATAATTTGCGATTGAATTTTTTTTGTCACAAAATGTACCTTGCTTTTGGCCCCTTGTCTGTTTGTTTAATACAGGGTTCAGAAACAAAATAAGGAATAAATTTTTAAACTTTTTTTTGTCTGACTAATCCAATTTTTGAAAAAAAAAAACGTGATGAATCTAAATTTTCATGATTAGCTCTATTATTCAAGAACTTTTTAATTAAAATTCAGCCCAATATGATTGAACAAGAAAAAAACGACAAAGAATCTATGATTTGCTTAACGCCGAAACCAAGCAAAAAAAATTTCCGAAATAATTGGAGTTTCTTTATGGCCTCCATCGAGGTCTGACATTAACCCCCTTGATTACGCTATATGGGGCGTTTTAGAAAACAAACGCGACTTTCCAACCAAATATTGTTTCGCTTAAGACTGCTATTGAGGAGGAGTGGAATAAAATCTTCGAAGAATTTATTTTGAATGTATGCAAATCGTTTCGAAGGCGTGTTGATACAATAATTGAAAAAATGGTATCCATAATAAATAAATTAAAAATTTTGTGTCTATCTTCTTATTTTGTTGTTTATTTGTTTGAATTAAAGTCACATCTCGTTTTAAAATCGTTTATTATTATGCTAGAAATTTCCAAATTTTGCTCCCGCACCCTTTAAAAAAACTGTCCCCTTTTTTATCAGTTTTTGTCAATTTTTTAAAATGGTGACATTTGTCATACCTCTCTCTCTCTCTCTCTCTCTCTCTCTCTCTCTCTCTCTTACTCTCTCCATATATATATATATATATATATATGTCTGTGTCTGTGTCTGTATGCGCGTGTGTATTAGGGAGCGTTCGTGATATAATGAATACCGTCGTACGAAATATATACGATGACTAGAGTTCAAATCTTGGACGAGACTGTTAGTATTTTACATAGCGCTAATATGTTTGGAAAAGGAATGAATCCAGTTATTCTCCATCCAGCCATGATTAAATAGTAGACCAGACTGGGTGATTTGAACTTGGTATTGCAACCCGTCTAGAAAAGCTATTACGTTCACTTTCGGACAAATACCCTTGGGAAAGGTATAAACTCTTTTATACTACCAATGATGTAGCAGTGTAGCTCGTTAACCATGGCGTCAAAAGAACTCCACTCTTTTTGGTTAGTATCATATCAACTTCTTATGGGCTATTCAAGACCGAATCTCATTTGTAAATGTTTAATTGCAGTCATAACTATTCATATAGGGTGTCTCAATATACATGGGACCCATGTAACTGCTTATAACTACAAATAATTATATAGGGTGTCTCAATATACTTGGGACCCATGTGACTGCTAATAACTCTACTAATAATTATATAAGGTGTCTCAATACACATGGGACCTATGTGACAACTAATAACTCTACTAGTAATAATGTTGTGTTCTTCTTTGTTTCAAATTTGAAAATAGTAGACTATAGACCTGGGTTCAATCCCAGGTCGAGTCATACCAAAGACTTTAAAAATGGTACTTGATACCACCTTGCTTAACACTCAGCATTATAAGGTACGGTTCAAGGGTAAAGTGGAGCAATCCTGGGAATGGAGTAGCGCCCTCCCCTACACCTTGGTGTAGTAGCTATCGAAAAAGGGAGCCTTCGGGTCACCCTCGACTACTATAAGAACTATTAATCCTCGATCTCCATGCCTAGGACAAGAGAGGAAAAATATGTTGCGTCACTACTTATTTAAAGACAAGCTAATACAAAACTGTCACAGAATAGATACAAATCATTAATATAATAATTATTTATTACTGAGACAAGAAACTAAAAAAAAGGTTTCATGTCCTAGAAGCTGATATAAGTTAGTAAAGTTGGTGATGTAACATTTAACTGGAGGAAAAAATAAGTATCATTAGTGACAAATTTACTAGCCAACTCTTAAATAAACATAATGAATTCATGTTTAAATGCCGCCATAAAAGTTTAGTAATTGAAAAAACTTAATAATAGAAAAATTGATATTGATAAAAATAAGTAAGTAAAGTTGGCGATCGTAGACGAGGGTGACCCGAAGGGTCCTTTTTCAATAGGTACTACACCGCGGTGTAGGGGAAGACGCAACTCTATTCCCTGGATTGCTCCACTTTACCCTCGATCAGCACCTTATAGTATAATACAAAGCGGCATCAAGTACCATTTTTTGAGTCTTTGGTATGACTCGACCAAGGATTGAACCCCGATCTCCCGTACCATTGGCGAACACTTTGTTGTCGCTTGCTCAAAAATGCATTTTTACAAGACGTGTACCAAATAACCACCATTGTGCTTGTCACAGTAAAAAATCATACTAATGGGTTGAATCTATTTTGAGACACCCTGTAATTTCAGCTTTCTATAGAAATCATCTTTTTAAAATAGTACTTTTATATGACTATAATTTGACTATGTTGGCATATATATATATGGGATCAAGTTTTCCTATCAAATACTAATAATTTATACAAATTTTCATGGTTTCAAATAACTATTTCTATTTTAATAATAATACTTTCCCAGCACATATTTATTTTTTCAAGTAACTACCTCTAATAATAATTCATCGTTTGCACAGTTATATGGTTTCAAGTATCCCGATCAAATACAATTGATTTTCAAAAAAATCTATTCGACCCAAAGATGAAAATCAAACAGTACAACCTCTTCGGGTCAGAGTGGAACTGGAAGTAATGGCAATGGAAGGGTTCTCCACACTCCACACGGCTCCAGAATCAGATGGAGTTTAGTATCCCAATAATAATGTTCCTATTTTAAATTCCCAAGACTAAGTGATTAGGAACAAATTGGCGGTTTGTTTAAATACTTATGAGAAGTGGTATATATATATGTGTGTGTGTGTGTGTGTGCGCGCGCGCGTAGATAAATCAGTAAGTCCGTAAATTATAAATAAAGCATATTCATCTTGAATCACAGATTATTTATTTTTCAGTATATTTTATACACGATTTGATAGGTCAAATTTCAAAGGCCTAATTGTTTGACAAAAAATAATGTCCTTCTATACATGAGTAATAAGTTTGTTAGGTTTGAATTTTGAAATGATAGGAGGAATCCCTCAAAGATTAATTAAATTAAAGATTTCTTGACCATATATCAATGAGCGACTAATACACAGGATCGATCTTTACAGGAGCATGTACAGCAATGTCCCGCTTAGAAAACCTTTCTCCATTAATTCCTCAGCTCAAACACGAATAATTAAAATATCGGTTGTTCTCAACCATTTAACATGGGACTTGTAAGCTGGTTTTACGTAAAATTAAGAGACATAGAGTCTCTTTCATTAAAGTTTAGGATGATTAAGGAACCCCTCTTAAACTAGTAGACAAATTCACTTACCTAGGAAGCAGTGTCGAATCAACCGAAAAGGACATCGAAACGAGGTTAACGAAAACATGGACAGCTATCAATAGGCTATCGATTATTTGGAAATCAGACCTAACCGATAAAATGAAACGCAGTTTCTTCCAGGCAGCGGTCACATCGATACTGCTATATGGCTGCACTACATGGACGCTAACAAAACGGCTGGAGAAGAAGCTAGACGGCAATTACACAAGAATGCTGCGTGCAATCTTGAACAAGTCCTGGCGGCAACACCCCACAAGACACCAACTGTACGGCCACCTACCTCCTATCACGAAAACTATTCAAGTTAGACGAACCAGTCATGCAGGACACTGCTGGAGAAGCAGGGACGAACTCATAAGAGATGTACTCTTATGGACCCCCAAACATGGCCGTGCAAAACAGGACGACCAGCACGAACATACATTCAGCAGCTATGTGAGGATACGGGATGTTGTCCTGAAGACCTACCTAGGGCGATGAACGATAGGGAGGAGTGGCGAGAGAGGGTCAGGGATATCCGTGCTACCAGTGCGACATGATGATGATGATGATGATTTGTATTTATCGTCTGTTTGTGTGGTTGCGTTTTATGGCATAATCTAATGCCAAATTCTGTTTATATATATATATATATATATATATTATAATAATAATAAGTAAATATATATTAGTTTTTATATATATTCAATAGCATGGAAGATTTTCTGTGATTATAGGTTTCATGACGTCTTATAAACGACAATCATGAGGCATAGAACTAAAGATTTTGAAGAAATCGAAAAAATCGAAAAATACAGTCAAAAGAACGTTAGTTGTGTACAACTCTTTATATGTCCACCTGTGTGTATTTTTTTGTAGGTTATATTTGCGTATTATTGTGTGCGGACGTATAAGAGATATCTAGTATGTGTATGAAGATACATATATCATCAGCATCATCATGTCGCGCAGCCAACATGGATCTCCCTGACTTTCTCCCGCCACCCTTCTCTATCGTCCATCGCTCCCGGTTAGTAAATAATCAATAAATAATGAGAGATTGTAGTGAATTTGACAGTGTGATTGAAATATGTGGAAAGTTGGATAAATCAAACACTTAAATCCGATTTATGATAAAGGTGTTGCAGGAAGAAAGGGAAAGTTTAAAGTCAAATGTATCAGGTTTCATCAAAACTCTTTCCACTTTCATAAAAAAAATCTTCAATGAAACCTGATATATTTTATTTTAAACCTTTCCCTTCTTCCTGCTACACTTATATCCTCAACATCATCTTATCATTTTCTTCATTTGCTAATAAATAGAAAAACTCAGAAAACGGTTTCAGTTTGAAAAAGTCCTTAGGAATAAAAAGAACGAAATATTACGCATCTAAATCAGATTTATCCAATTTTCAACATTTTTCTATCATATATATTTCAATCATACATCTTAGATGCATCAGGGAGGTCTTCAGTGATGTGCTGTCTTCATTGCCGATTTCGGGTTATTTCTGCATTATATCAGCTCCGACAGTAACCCCGGCTTGACTCTGAAAGAGCCAAGCCGCCTCCGTGATCGCGACGTGCTACGCTCGTGCCTCTACCAAAGCAAAGAAAAAAATAAAAAAGGCCGGACTTCGGCCGTTCTTATAGACATCTGTCTTTTAGTAAACAGCCAATGAAAACAGGGCATTTCACACTCCTCTGCTATATAACACCATCTTCACCTCATCCGGTTTCGTCCGGCTACTTCCGGAATCGGTAACGAGGTAAGATGTTATTTTAATACTCGTCTGTGTCCATGATTTACACTTCACTAGACTTACACGAATGTCCCGCCAAATCTGCCCTATACTAATACTTCTAAACTAACATGAATTAAGCCCCCGCTCAAGACTATTCAGTCAGTCTTTAACTCTTTCCTTATACCCCTATTCGCAGAAAAAAAATCCCGTTTATTCGGCTCACGAGATTATTTACTACAGATTACTACAGATTAACTCATGCTTTTTGCCAAAATTTCCCTCCCCGTTTATCATTAATCTATGCTCATATTACAAATCTAATGCATATTCCTCAAAGAAAAAAAAACGCTACTCTATTCAACTCCTTACATTCTAATTTATTACTATTTCGAACCTATCTCCAGTCACCCCCCCCGACACCTTCGTCCCATGAACTATTTGCAATTAGGTTTCAATCACTTAACTAAAACTGCTCGTGACCGCTGGCAAATAAATTATTATCTTAAGTTGTAGCGGACCATAACCAGTATACGATGAAGAAAAAAATAATAATGAATAAAATAAATAAATAATAAATAAATATATATATATATGTGTATGTGTGTGTGTGTGTGTGTGATTTGTAAGCGAATACTTTGTTGGTTACGTTATTGTCAAATGCGCCAGAACTTATTTGTTTGCACACTGTTAAATGGTTTCAAGTATTGCTATCTTACACCAATATTTTTATTTAATATTAAAGACTTGTTTTGCACAGAGTAAAACGGTTTCGAGTATTGCTAACTAATAGTAAGTAAAGCTGGTGATTGTAGTCGAGGGCAACCGAAGGTTCCTTTTCAATAGCTACTACACCGAAGTGTAAGGAATGGTGCTACTCCTTTTTTTTGGATTGCTCCACTTTACCCTTGATACGTGCCTTATAATGCTGAGTGTTGAGCAAGGAGATATCAAGTACCATTTTTGAGTCTTTGTCATGACTCGACCTGGTATTGAACCCCGGTCTCTTGGGCCATTGGCGAACACTCTACCGAATTGACCAATGGGAATTCTACCAAATATTAATCGTTTATTAGCACACAGTTATACGATTTTAAATATTCTATTTATAGTTTGCACACTGTTGAATGTTTTCAAGTATTGCTATTTGTTATATCGTGGAAAATATAAACAAGAAAGTTATGGTAAAGAAGTACAAGGTCTCAAGTGGTAAATCAGAGTCTTGACAGAGTGTGTCGACGGAAGTCTTGTCGGAGTCTGAGGGAAGTCGGAACAGTGAGCCGATATTTGTCTCTGCCTCCAACCAGACAGAACTTGACACAAGGTCAATGGCCTGAAGGTCGATTATAGTGTGGATTTAGGGGAGGGGAAGGTAAGGCATGATCTGAGGCACGATTCCTGCTTGACAATGCTGGTCATCGGCCCACTTAGTGCAATGTGGCCCTGATGAGCCTTGTTGGTCATGGGCCCAAATCTGGACCCATGCACGTATGCCTGATGATAACTTAAACTAGACAGCAAGCTCCAGTACTATACGAGTGTGACAAAGGTGTCAATGATGAAGCTCGCCCAACCAAAGGTGGCCCAGCTGAAGCCACGGCCATTTTGGCTTCAAGTCTCCCTTTGCTGGACAATGCCCGCTGGGGTCAAAGCCAACAGCAAATTAATGCTGACGGCCTTGACGCCGGGTGAGCTCAGGAACCGTGAGCCTCGAGTCAGTGTATGGACTATCTTTTATATTGGTTATACTGTCGACCGCAGGGTAGAGAGGTCATTCCATTACAACACTATTTAACACTAATAATTCTATCTTATAGCAATAATAATCCAACGTAAAAGATTGACGGGACTCTAACAGGAACTACCAATCCAAAACCTGACAGTAATGATAAAGAAGGCGTACTCCACATTCATTAAACTTCAAGACTGGCTCTTCACAATCAGATGTCATACCCTGAATACTAAATGGTTTTAAGTCGATCTATTTATCATTCATAATCCCTTCACTTGCACCCAATTAAATGCTTTCAAGTATTGCTAATAAGAATAACTCAATTTAACTTTAATCATTTGCTTGCACACAATTACTTTCAAGTATAGTAAATGATTAAACAGTTCTGTCGACCCATAGATAGGGCCCTAACTGGTACTGCCTCGCCGGTTCAAAGTTAATCCGGGTGGTACTCCATGTATTCCCAAGTCTCCAGAGCTAGAGCTTTATTATCAGATGGTTTAGTGTCATATCCAATATACTCGTTGGAAGGAGGTCTTTTTTTTACCCCTCTTCAAAGATGCAGTCAGCGTTTTCAAGAGCTTCGGCCGACAGAGTGAAGTTCTATTTGACCCATAGAAGTACTCTACGTTCCCTAAAGCTCCAGGACAGGAGCCATCCAATCGGATGCAGTTTAGAGCTACATCCGTATTTATAGTAATCGAACAATGATTTCTTTCCTAAATTTTATAAGGATTGTAAAATAAGTCGCTTTTATCAAAATTTAGTTTGGTTATTTGTTTTTAAGGGACATTTCATTTGTTTTTAAAGGACATTTTATTTGTTTTTATCCTTTATATACACCGGGTAACTGCTTTGTTTACGCTTAGCGTGGCGTACGGAAGACATCTTCGGGTTCATTCGGAGATCTTACTTTTACCACGTAACCCAGTGCAATTTGTTACATGATATTTGGATTAGAGAAGAGTCTCACTACGTAACCTTCCGTTGCCTTGAGAGATGCAATGAAAGAGAGGGATTCGCTTTCTCAAATACCCTCAAAAGTCTCTTTAAAATTAATAAAAATTACGAAAATTTGATTTTAGCTTTTAATTTTATAGCAGAGTAGTATCAACCTTTTTTCAATTGCCTTTCAAAGCTTTCTTAGTTGCTTGATACTTTGCAGCGATAGCGAGGATCTCTACGTATTCAGTGTGAGAATGATAGAGATCAGCCACTCGTAAAGATTACTAAAAGAATGCGTAATCTCAATGAAACAGACACTTTTTTACTGTAAGATAGTCAGTAGAACATAAAGGAGAGTTAGGCCCCGCTTTAAAACCAGTGCGAGCCGCATCTCTGAATAGACTTTGTTTTGAATTGGTCAAAAAGTTGCAGAGCCATAGCACGACGGACAAACGAACAAACATTTATAAGATTCCATATCAATATTCAGCTATTAATTCATGTCAAGATGATGAGTTATTTCGCATATATCTACTATATGCAATATGAGAGGCTGGAAATAGAAATATAAAGATTGTGTTGCGTCAGTCTCCCAAATAAGGATGCCGTGCCTGAAAATAAATGATTGGATAAAATGAAAGTAATTCATTATCAAGCCCAGTCGGCTGGGGCTCGTAGAATACGTCGACTTCCTCTCTGCAGAGGGGTGAGACCCCGCAACCAAGTATTCTGCAAATGACACTAAACTGAACCTGATGGTGAGGCTCCAGTCACGGAGCTTTTGGGAATGTGGAGTACCTTTTCATTGCCATTATTCCCAGGTACGCTTTGACACGGAGTGGCAGTATCTGTAAGGTTCCACCAACGCGTCAAATGGAACTGTTTAATTATTTTCTATTCTTGGGACCATTTAACTGACAAACAATTAACTGATATTTGATAAAATGCTCGTATTAGATAGAAAAGCTTGAAATCATTATACTGTATCAAAATAGAACTATTAGTGTTTGATAGCAATACTTGAAACCACTTAACTATATGAAAACAATAAAAATACGCGTCACCATTTAACTGTGTGTAAACAAATGAGCTCTGTCTGTGTGTGTGTGTGTGTGTGTGTGTGTGTGTAAACAAGATTTGGCATTAAATAACCAATAAGGGTTGATATACCATAAAACACAACCAACCAATCCAAACCAATCGGATAGGTATTAATTTATCTCGGCTTTTCGACTATAGACATGATGCGACACGAAGTCAGTTTTTAAAAGTAGGCTCTCCAGCACACGGATTCAATTGAGAGCAGTGATAAAAAATGAATTAGTTCCGTCGGCACTCCTGGCTTTGGTAGCAAAGGAAAACTCATCGGGCATGAGAAAATACACCGATCCTATATCTTTAGGAGGAGGAGTATACGCTGCCACCTAGATATGTCCCCACTCCGTAATTGTGTGTTTATTTCACCTCACTCTGCCTTAGTACCAGGTAAGTTGCCCTCTTTCTTAATACACGCATCAATATATAACTCACACACACACACACACGCACATACAAAACAGGGCATCGTTTTTGACGGTAGACAGGTTCCAAGAAACCACTATAGAAGGCAAAATACGCAAATAATGAAAAAACTACTTTTATATTCATGAATATTTTGGACCTAAATTTTTGAATTCTGATTCTCTATTGCTCTCTCTGTCACTCCACATTTTATTCATTTTGTATGATAGGTTGGTTTGGTTTATGGCGTATCAACCTTCGTGGTTTATTTAATGGCAAATCCTGTTTATACTTATATTAGATATATATGATTTGAAAACACATTTTCTTGAGAACATTTTCAAACAAGCCTGCATTATAATCGAAAAGAAATTTTAAAGGGGTACTCCACATTCCCCAAAGCCTGAAGACTGAAGCCTCACTATCAGATGGTGTAATGTCATATCTAGGATACTCGTTGGGGGAGTCGTAAACTTCTGCATGGATGCAGTTGGTATGTGATAGAAATGCATACCAAATTTTAAACTGTCATAAGTGAATTTAAGCAAGTGGTAATGGTAGCTCCATTTAGTTAATGTCTTACCATTTTTCAGATTTGGTCAATTGTGATCGTGCTTGGACTGGTGCACTGAGTACATTTGATGGTGAAACTTTTTGAACACTGGTAAATTTGTTAGTTCTACACTGGGAGGTTCTCGAGTGATTTCATGTCAAAATGATACTGTTCCCGATAGAAAATCGATACTGTTATCTTTTTAAAAATTCTGTATATTTATGTGTGTGTGTGTGTGTGTGTGTGTGTGTGTGCATAATTTGTCTTCGATACTAATGCGGTGTCATTTTTTTTTTCTTTTTTGTTTTGTTCTTTGAATAAAGCAACCACTTTTTCCTTCCCTTGAATCAGCCTTCTTGCCCCTATTTTTTCCAACTCATTTTTCTCATTCCCTGGTTTAACCATGTTCCCTTTCTACTTCCTCACAATATTTTTCCTTTTATTTCCTCCACCCCTTTCCTTTAAACCCACCCACTTCGTCCACGCGCATTGGAACTGTCACAACCCACAAAGAACCCTCCTCGTTCATCGACTTACCTTCCCTTTTTAGACGCTTACTCTTAGCTAGGGAACCCTCACATCCGCGACATTGCATCTGTATGGAGTCTTTCAGTTAATTGGCGAAGACTACATAATGAGATGTATTAAGTCTTTTCTGTTTGTTATGTCGTACGTTGTCAGATCTTTTTTGTGGGTAGGGTGAATGGTGGGCTGGCGACGGAACATAGGCGAACGACCTGAGTACCGCATTTTCGGCAATCCCTCTGGTAAATGAAAGCCAAAAGGTTTTTTTAACTAGTAGACACACGCACGAAAAACACCCTTGAAAATAATCTGTACACCTGCAATGACGCCTATATATAAAAGAACCAAATATAAGTACATGATCCCAAGTCTGACTCAAGGACATACGAGTGGAACTCAGAGAAAGAATTGAACCAACTACACTGTATATATTTCTCGAAACCCTCGGTCACCGGTAGAATGCGACAGAATGTCTATTGTGAATTGGTTTGAATTCAGACTTTACATACTTTTAAACCAGTTACCGTACTGAGGCTAGATAACTCAGTCTGCCCAATTGTTTACTTACAGTTAGAGAGGTGGGGTTGGAGAGATGAAGTGAAGAGTAAACAGCCTCGTCCTCGATTTGGACTCAATTCAGTCAGTTTCCTCTGGTACTGAGGAAAGGGTACTTTTAGACTCAAATTTTATTTTGGGGTTTACGACTATTCTGTGGTGTGGAATTTTTCCTAGACAGTAAAAATGGCCAGGCTCCGCCATATAAGGTGTTTGAAGAACATAAGTTGAGGGTCGGTCATGTGCATCTGTGTTCGACAATCTATTAACTTCATCTCTGGGATTCACCATTCCTCTTAAGATTAAAACACCCATTACAAAAATTAAGCCATTTGGCCGAATACTTTTAGCAACTTTGATTTTTCCATGATTTTTCGGGCATTTTCGATGTGTAAAATTTAATGATAAGTAGATTGATTGGAAATTTATGGCAAATCAAACCTTGTAGATTATGTAATGCCAAATCAAGTTTATATATATATATATATATATATGTATATATATATAAACGTGGTGGATTCAGTAGGTTTCCAGACTTTTTTGTATATAGGCATTTAAAATTGTCGTAGACCCTTGAGAATTCAGTATGTTGTTGCTATACATCGTATGAGATGACTGACATATTTTTATGATTTCAGGTTCAAATCAACCACTACAGCAGGAATTGAACAGATTGGGAATTTCAAAAATGCAATATGGACGTGAGGACACTTTAGAAGAACGATATGCAATAAAATTCTGTTATAAACTTGGAAAAAATGCCACAGAAACGTATGGAATGCTTCAGACTGCTTTTTGACCATCTTGCATGAATCGAGCATCAGTTTTTGAGTCGCGTAAAAGATTCAAGGAAGGCAGGGTGTCTTTGAGGGATGATGAGAGGTGTGGGTGCAGTAAGGAAGTAAATAGACCAGAGTTGATTGGCCAAACGGTTAGGGTTAGGGTTACTATGTTGAGGTTTTAAGGGAGTTCAGGAAGAGATTCCTTGGGAAGATGCCAGCACTCTTCAAATCGGGTTAGTGGCATTTCCACCAGGACAATGCACCAGTCCACAACTCCATCCTTGTCACAGACTATTTGACCAAGATGGGTATCAAGATAGTTCTTCACCCTCCCTATAGTCCAGACCTTGCTCCCTGTGACTTTTGGTTATTCCCTAAGCTCAGAGGCTATCATTATGAGACAATTGAGGAGATGAAAGAGGCTGTGAGGAAGGTCATTGACACGCTCACACAAGAGGACTTCCATGGGGCCTTCTAGAAGGTGTTGGAACGGTACAACAAGTGCGTTGCAGCCAGAGGAGATTACTTGGAAGGGAACTAGAGTTTCATGAGTGTACTATGTGACGGCCAGTGGCCACGGTAGGGTTAAAATGTAAGAAACCAAGGACTACTATGAGGACCGGAAGTAAGGCAGGCGATTGGCGGGTCTTCCAGCCCTAACAACAGTGAAGGACCAACCGAGAAGGGGCAAAGGTCTTGACCCAGATAGGGAAAAGACATGCGATTGGTTGGGGCAAGGAGGACGTTTTACCACCAAAAAGAACGAAAGCCAAAAAGTCAGTTTCGAGCTTCGCCAAGGAAGAGAAAGGTCGCCTTTTCACGTAGTCTGGTGGAAGGTGAAATTCTAGTAACCGAATGGCCTAATAGGAGCCGTCAACTCCGTTGGGTAAGAAACTGAGGCTCAACGTAAAAGAAAAAAAAAACTGGTGCCTTGCGACTTGTTAATAAGAAATTAACGAATATAAGAGAAAAAAAAATGACAAAAGAGAGGAAAGAAAAAAGGTTAGTCAAAAATTTATAACAAATAATATACGTAACCCAAATGAACGACCGTATCAAGAATATCCAAAGAAACATTTTTGAAGTTGTTCATTAGCAGCTAGTTTCGGCGGAAAACATATTTGTTTAAAATTGTATACCAAACGTTAAATACGAAGAGGAGAGACTTTTGTTCTTCGCCAAAAGAAGGGAAAGAATAAGAAAACAAATATGGAGAACGAGGAGACTTCCTCCCTTTAATTGTAAAGGGAGCAAGAAGATACGGGTATAATTTTAAGACGAGTTGAAAAAAGAAAGAAAGAAAGAAAGAAAGAAAAGGAGAACTTTGTCTTATTGGAAGGACATAGTCAAACACTATTGGAAGCGACTTGCCCTCCACATTTCTGTATTTTTTTTTGTACTTGTTTTTCTTTTTGTTTTTCTGTTGTGATAATTGTGCTTTCTTTAAAATAAAATATGTAAGAAAGATACATATACAAAGAAAAGAAAAAAACAACCACGCATCATATTGTTTGTCCGGTTCGGAATTCCCCACGTGGTCATTTATATCACGTCGCCCTCTTTACCCCTGACACATCTTCATTCGTCTGTATCTCGAAAAATTAAACCTATACGCAAGCTTTATACTTAACTAGTTATATGGGCTTCCAAAGCTATCAATAAAATATAACTAGTTACGGAGAATATTTAGAGCTTGGGTGGTACGGTACTGTCGTCGGACATTCTCCCCGACATTCCAGGATAATGTAACCTTGGAACAAAGATACAGTAACCGTCACAACTATCAATAAAAGTGCCCATACGAAAAAAGTCTGGAAATTTATTTATTGATCCTCGTATATATATATATATATATAATTTCTAAACGAATTGTTTGTAGATAACATTTTAAACAAGCCGCACAGCTCATTTTCTTTCTCGCAGTTAAATGGTTTCAAATATTGCTTTTTAGCGCTAAAAATTCTGTTTAACGATACTCATTCGTTTGCATTCAGTTAATTTCAAGTATTGCAATGTAAAACTAACCATTTATTTAACATCAGTCATTCGTTTGCAAACAATAGATGGTATCAATCATTGCTATGTAAAACTAACAATTCAATTTAACACCAACCATTTTGTTTGCACACATTCAGACAGTTAAATAGTTCTATTTGACCCATAGATAGGACTCTCAAGAGTACTTCCACATCCGATCAGAGTGGACCTGAAAGTAATGGAAATGAAGGAGTATTCCAAATTTTCGAAAGCTCCAGAATTGGAGTCTCATCATCAGTGGCAGTTTAGTGTCATACCTACGACACTCGTTCTATTTGACCAATAGATGGGACTCTAACTGGTACAACCATTTTGGATCAGAGTGGACCTGAGAGTAATAACAATAAAGGAATACTCCACATTCCTCTGAGATCCAAGGCTGGGGCCTCACCATCAGATACAGTTTAGTCTCTGTCACAATCGTTCTGAGGAGTGGGGCTTGCCCCTCTGCAGTGATACAGTCCGTGTATTCCACAGCTCCAGCCGACTGAATTGAAATTTTTTCAGACTCGTCTTCAAACCTTTCAATCTCTTTATAATAACTGAGCCAATAAGCCCACGGACTGCTAACGGGCTTCAAGTTAGGACCCCCTGTTTTCACTACTTTAAGTTTTGGGTCTTCAAAAATACCTAAATTCACCGACGATTTTCTGAAAAAACAAATAATAATAAGTTCTAGGTAAATTTTTGGTAACGTTAAATAATGCTCTTTCTCGAGACAAAAATTTTCCGCAAAAATGCCGTTTTGGGAAATTCAAATTGACTTTGAAATGCGTCATTTTTGTTAAAATCGGATAAAATTTTCTAACAATTACTGAAAAGAGCATGAGGTCAAAATGTTTTTCCATATAGCCTGTGTCCCAATTAAATCAATTATTTAAAAGACACGTGATCACGAAAGACAGTATCTTTTCTATTTTTTTTTTTTTCAAATTACATTCCCTAAGTTTGGTTAGAATTGTTCAAATATGTCGGATAATGATGATACGTTATGTTACTTCTCACCGTTTATATATGATATGTCTTCAACAAATGATCTTTATAAGCTTATCTCATTACACCATGTGGCCCAGTCACCTGGGCCAAATGTATTCTACAATACAACCACTGCTTCTCAACAGAGGGGTAAGACTCCCCCAACGAATGTCCAGGATATGACACTACACAATCTGATAAGTCTCCAGTAATGCTGAAGCTTTGGGGAATGCAGAATACTCTTTCATTGCCATCGCTCCTCGGTCCACTCTGGAGTGGTAGGACCTTATAGGGTCAAACAGAACTAAACTGTGTACTTTTGCTAAACTGAATTGCTTGAAATAGCACTGTTTTTTTACATTTAACTGAGCGTAAACAAAAAAAAGGTGTATGCTAAACTGAATTGCTTGAAATGGAAGTCTTTTTACATTTAAAAATGATTGATAGCCCAGTCGGCTAGGGCTGTAGAATAAACTGACAGCATCTCTGCAGAAGAGTAACACCCCTCCCCAAGGAGTGTCCGGCATATGACACTAAACAATCTGATTTTGGTGTTCCAGTAGCCCTGAAGCTTTGAGGAAAGCGGAGTACCCTTCATAACCATCGCTCCCAGGTCCACTCTGGCTCGGAGTGGTAACATCTGATAGGTTCCCATCCATTGGTTAAGTAGAACTAAATAGCGTACTTATCATGAACTGAATTGCTTGAAAAAGAACTGTTTTGACATTTAAACTATGTACTGATGCTATACTGGATTGTTTGAAATGGAACTGTTTTTACATTGAAACTGTACTTATGCTAAACTGAATTCTTTGAAAAAGAACTGTTTTGTTATTTAACTGTGCATAAAAAAAACTATTCTTATACTAAACTGAATTATGAGGATTAGAACGGTTTGACTAAACTGAATAGTTTGAAATAGGGATTTTTTTGACAAGTAAACTGTGAACTTATGCTCAATTGAATTGTTTGAAATAGAACTGTTTATTTGTATAAAATGGATTTGGCATTAAATAACCTACAAAGGCTGATATGCCATAAAACTGAAACAACAAACAAGACGGAATGAAAAAGGAGAAAGACATGAGAAAGTTAGAATACGTTTTAAGCCTTTATCCTGCTTTGCTTGCTCGTATTGGTGTTTGCCCAGTCGACTGGGGCTGTAGAATACACCGACTGCACCTCTGCAGAGGGGTAAGACCCCACAAACGAGTGTCCTAGATATGACACCAAACAATCTGATGGCGATGTTCCAGTGATGCTGTGGTTTGGGGGAATGCGGAGTACCCCTTCACTGCCATTGCTCCCAGGTCCACTCTGACCCGGAATAGTAGCCCCTAATAGGGCCCAATCTATGGTTTAAATAGAACTAACTGCATATTTATGCTAAACTGAATTGTTTGATTAAGAACTGTTTGACTTAACTGAATAGCTTGAAATAGAAATGTTAAACTGTACTTACAATTAAACGGCGTACTTATGCTAAACTGAATTGTATGAAATGGAACTGTTTTCGTCATCTAAACTGTACTTATACAAAACTGAATTGTTTAATATAGAACTGTTTTGACATTTAACTGTCTGTAAACAAAATCTGTACTTATGCTAAACTGAATTAGCTGAATTAAAACTGTTTAAATAAACTGAATAGCTAGAAAGAGAAATGTTTTTGACAATTAAACTGTGTACTCATGCAAAACTGTATTGTTTGAAATAGATCTGAAAATTTGCATAAAAATGCATTTGGGGTTAAATAACCTACAAAGGTTGATATGTCATAAAACCGAAACTAACAACCAACCAACCAACCAACCAACCTCGTATTGGTGCACTTTCTTCACTTAAGAAAAGCGTTTTTAAACGACTTGTTTATCCACACACATGTGTGTGTATATGTGCCAAAGCAGACACAGTCACTACAACTATATATATATATATATATATATATATATGGAGGCGTTGGTGGTGCTAATGGATACCGTCGTAGGAAATGGACACGGTGAAACCACTTCAAATCCTGTGAGAAAGTGTTCGCATGTCTCATAGCACAAATATCCTTGGGAATGATATGAGTCCAATTCTTATCCCTCCAGCTATGGGTAAATAGTAGGACAAACTGTGCTCTTCAACCTTGGTACAGCAACCGGTCTAGGAGAAGGAAAACTCTAAATTAAAGCCTTTCGGAGTCCGGTTAAATAATCCACCTTGTGTCGCATACTGCTCATGTGGAGGAGTCGGTAAATATATATATATATATATATATATATATATACATATATATATATATATGTGTTGTCATAATAGCCAGATTGATCGCCAATATATATATATATATATATAAAACTAAGGTCGTCAAGGTCAAACCAACTCACATCTCAGTTATATATATATATATATATATATATATATATATATATATATATATATTGGTCCACACAAGCTATTATGCAAATATCTATATATATAAATATAAATATATACATATATATATAGTCTCTGGATGACAATATATATATATATATATATATATATATATATATATATATTGTCATTCACCGGCTATATATATATCTAGTTTGTGGATGACAACATATATATATATATATATATATATATATATATATATCAGTTATATACATATATTGGCGAACACTCAGACTATCATGTCAATATATGTATATATATGTATATATTCTGTAGATGACAATATATATATGTGTGTGTCTGTGTGTCTGTGTGTGTGCATAATAGCCAGAGTGTTCGCCAATATATATATATAACTGAGAAGTATATTTGTTCGTCAAGTTTCGGCATCAACATAAATTCTTATCGTCTTAAAAACTACTTCTATTCAACTGAAACAATATTCTTGGTATCCGGCAATGTGATTAAAAAGAGAGATTTTTGTCAGGGTTAAGGTTATCTGCATATTATCTTTTTAAAATCGTTAATTAAAAAAGAGAGACGTTTTTTGAAAAATAATGATTGAAAATGAATAACTCTCCTTTATAATGATCCTTTGCTTTCTCTTTTGTTTGTTCATTCAATTTAGATATTCCTTCTTTTAATTTGTTCTTTCCTCATTTTCTTTTTATCTATGTTTCTTCTCTTTCTCTTTCCATTTTGCTTTTCACTTTCCAATTTTTTTTCCTTCTATCTGATTTTCTTCCTTTCTTTCTTTCTTTCTTTCTTTCTATTTGAATTTTTCTGTCTTTATTGTTTTGTTTGGCTTTCTCTTCTGTTCTTTCTTTATTCTTTCTTTCTTTTTCTTGTTTTTTCGTCCGTTCGTTGTATTTGTTTTTCTTTCTTTCCTTCTGTCTCTTTGACCTTCTCATTTTTCCATTTTGGATTTCCCTTTCCTTCTGTTTTCTTTCGGAAGGGGTTCTTTTTTTTTTCTGTTCTTTCTATCTTTTTTTTTTTTCTTTTGGTATTTTACTGTCTTTCGTTTTTTTCTCGTTTCTTTTTTATTTATTTATTTATTTATTTATTATTTATCTTTCCATTCGTTTCTTTCTTTCTTTTTTCTTTCATTCTTCTTTTCTTTTCATTCATTTCTTTCTTTCTCTTTCTTTCTTTCTTTCTTTCTTTCTATTCATTTCTGTCTTACTTTCTTTTTTTTCAATTTCTTTCTTTCTTTCTTTACATTCATTTTTTCTTTTTTCCTTCTTTCTTTCTTTCTTTCTTTCTTTCTCGTTAACAATTCATCAATCATTTTCTGTTTTCTTCTTTTTACCTTTCTCTCAATGTCTTTTTTGTTTTCTTTTTATCTATTTATTTCTTCTTCTTTCTTTCTTTCTTTCTTTCTTTCTTTCTTTCTTTCTTTCTTTCGATTTCTTTCTTTCAAACTTTCTTTCAGTCAGTCTGTCGGTCTGTCTTTTCCTCTCTTTCTTTCTATGCTTCTGTCTCTTTCTTCCTTTCTTTCTTTTCATTCATTTCTTTCTTTCTTCCTTTCTATCTATTCATTTCTTTCTATCTATCTATTAATTTCTTTCTTTCTTTTCTTTCTTTCTTTTTCTTTCTTCCTTTCTTTCTTTCTTTTAAATACATTATTCCGAAATCACAGATATTTTTTCAACCATTTTCTCTAATCCTATTTCAACTTCTTTCTTTCAGCAAACCCACCACATGCTTCACAGTATTGTTTTCTTTTCTTTCTTTTCTTTTTATTTATTAATTTATTTATTTATTTATTTTACATTCTCTCCGTTTTATTCAGTTTCATTCAACTTATCTTCTCTGCCTCAATTTCTTCCATGTCTTCAGTTTGTCTTTCACACAAACCAGCATTTAATTTTTTCCAAAAACACTTTCACTTCTTGTTTGTTTTTCTTTCCGATCCATTTCTCTTGTCATTCAGACGTGAAATAATCACGCGAACAAACTACGTAATTTAATATAATTAAATGTAACTTAATTAAAAAAATAAACGTATTTTCTTAATTAGAAAATTGAAATAATGTAAGAATCATTGGCAGCTGGTGTTAAAAGATTGCTCTATTTGTTGATTTTAGTGCGGGATATTGAAAGAAAAAAATGGGATTATTTATAACATCTGATAAATCCGGTCTTCTCTTCTTACACGGTAGTTGATTCGTTGAGAATGTTTTTTCATCTGATAATAATAATAATCAATGGTCTGCCGTTCTTTGTATGTTTATCTAGTGCCCCCGCATACAACTACTTACATACGAATACGCATAGATAGATAGATAGATAGAAACATACTTAGATTGGTTCGGTTCCTTTCTTTAATGGCATATAAACCTTCGTGGACCATTCAATGCCAAAGGCATCCTTATAGAACAGCAGTGATACTATGTAACCTATAGCTAGGGGGATAAGGGAGGTTCATACCTTTCCCAAGGGTATTTGTCTGAAAGTGAACGTGATAGATAGATAGATAGATAGATAGATACTTTGATTGGTTTGGTTTCTTTCTTAAATGGTATATAAACCTTCGTGGACCATTCAATGCCAAAGGCATCCTTATAGAACAGCAGTGATACTATGTAACCTATAGCGAGGGGGATAAGGGAGGTTCATACCTTTCCCAAGGGTATTTGTCTGAAAGTGAACGTGATAGATAGATAGATAGATAGATAGATAGATAGATAGATTGACGATTTGTCAGTTATTTAGATAGTTGGTTTTACGACAAGTCAATACATGTTGGGTTATTTCATGTCGAAATCAGTTAAACCATTATGATCTTCAGTCCTTGCATGTAGTTTGCACATTAAGTTTTAAATGATAATGATTATTATCTAT
Source organism: Sepioteuthis lessoniana (assembly GCA_963585895.1). NCBI lineage: Eukaryota > Metazoa > Mollusca > Cephalopoda > Myopsida > Loliginidae > Sepioteuthis > Sepioteuthis lessoniana. Next base: position 153,644 of record CAUZXS010006116.1, read on the forward strand.
TTCTTCGGATACTACAGCAGATAAAGGAAGCGCTAAATAGATTAATTCTATAATGTACTGTTTTTCCTAATCTCTGACAAAGTTATTTCTCCAGCGATGAGGGGTGTCCTCGTGGTGTAATGGTTAAAGCGATGGACTGCGGAATCGTAGTAAGCGAGTTCGTACTCCAGTGGCGCTATTACGTTCACTTTCGGGCAAATACCCTTGGGAAAAGTGTGAACCCTCTTATCCTCCCAGCTATGGGTTGAATAGTACCACTACTGTTCTTCAAGGAGAATGGCTTTGGCATTAAATAATCTACAAAGGTTGATATGCCATTAAACAAAGAAACCAAACCAAACCAAACCATCCAGCGATGAACAAAAGCAAGCATTTCGTGCCGGAGAAAAAGTTAGAAACACACTTCTGCGCATTGCCAACATCATTTCCAAACTCGTTAGAATTCAATGAATCACCTCTTCTTTCAAGTCAGATGCCATTCAACTCGACTGCCGCTCAGTCTCAACCTGTAGTTGTTGCAAAGATGGCAACCGTAGTCGAGGACGACCAGAAGGCTTCCTTTTCAATAGCTACTACACCAAGGTGTTAGGGAGGGCGCTACTCCTTTCTCTGAATTGCTCCACTTCACCCTTGATACGTACCTTATATTGCTGAGTGTTAGGCAAGGATGTATTGAGTACCATTTTAAAGTCTTTGTTATGACGCTACCTGGGATTGCATCTAGATCTCCCGGACCATTGATGAACACTCTACCCAATAGGACAATGAGCTGGTAAGTCTCAAAAAGACAAAAAAGCTGAAAACACACTATCATCATATCCAAACATGTTAGAATTCAATGACGCATCTTTGCTTTCAAGTCAGACGTCATTCAACCAGACTGCCGCTTAGCCTCTTTCTATAGAAAGAAAAAAATAATCTTTTCCAAATATATGAGAATTCAGTCACCGTCTTCTGCTTTCAAGTCAGACACCATTCAACCAGACTACCGCTCAGTTTCCCTTAGTAATAAGACAAAATTCCGAGACACTCTTTTGCACGTTGCTAACATCATTTCCAAATGCATTAAAGTTGACACTTAGAACCATTCACGTTCGAGGTGCCCTTCGTTTCGTGGGTTGACACGTGTAAAAGCCGGTCATAATGCGGCGATAAATGTCTAGGAGTGCAAATTTTCTTACATGGTAAAAGTCAATGACATATCTGTACTTTCAAGTCAGACTTCATTTAACCAGACAACCACTCAATTTCTATCGGTAGCAGGACAAAAGTATATAGATTGTTGGTAGATAAGTTCAGTTTATAGAGTAACAAAAAAGCCAAAGATAAATGAATATGATACTTTTAACTATGTAAAAAAACTCTTGCGGCAGCAATTATATATATATAGTCATCCAGAGACAGATCTGTTTCGTTCTATTAGAACTCATCAGTGTGGTTGACATATTAGTTTCCCGTAGCTGGAATCGAAACCCGGTAGACTCAAACGCCAATCCAAGCTTCTAACCCTTCAGCCACGAGGAGCAAGTAGCACCGAAGTAAATTTTAAACTTTTATGAATCATAATTACTATTGTTTATATACATCCGTTTAACGGCGACCGAGACCTTAATTCATATATATGAAGAGGCTTGCAATATACGCTAATGGCAACACAATTACTTCATTTGCCGGAGAACTCAACCCTACGGGGGTAGGGAAGTATGTATCTCTATAGTCAAACGTTTAAATTAGAAAGTGCTGCCTATATATATTTATATATATATATATATAGGCAGCACTTTCTAATTTAAACGTTTGATTAAATGTGAGAGACACTTCGCCAGAGCTTATTCTATTAGTGATCCGTTCAAATTTTCGTGAGTCGCCTGACATCTGGATGGAATGAATTTAGGAAGGCGCCGTATTTTTCACAAGTACTTTCAGCCCCAACAAGAGCCATGATCAGAGAAATGAACATTTGAAATAACAAACACAATGACGAATAGTACGCATCTATTTAAAGAGTAGGAGGAAGAACAAGTCGGAGGTGAATTTAAGAAAGAGAAGTGCTTTACTGGAGGGAAGAGGAAGAATTGACGCGAAAAGTGTCAAAAGCATTTTAAAACGTAACAGCTCTATTCGAAATTGATCTTGTTTAACGAAGGTTTGTTAACATTTATAGAAAGAACTTGAAGAATTTGAAATTTTTGTTGGCTTTTGTTTTTTCGGGGGTGTTTTCAGTAATTTAATTTTTTGGTATTTGGAGGAAGTAACACGAATGTGTTTGGGATGTTGAGAGATGAAACTAATGACGAATAATATGTTCGTTTTTTTTTGATTTTTTGTTTGGGTTTTATGGCCTATCAACCTTTGTCGGTTATTTAATCCATTTTTATACAGATAATCGATTCTATTTCAAAAAATTCAGTTTAGCATGAGTACACAGTTTAATTGTCAAAAACATTTCTATTACAAGCTATTCAGTTTAGTCAAACAGTTAATATTCAACCCGTTCAATTAAGTATAAGTATAGATTTTGTTTACATGCAGTTCAATATCAAAACAGTTCTATTTCAAAGAATTCAGTTTCGTGTAAGTACAGTTTCAATGTCAAAAACAGTTCCATTTCAAACTATTTAGTTTTGCGTAAGTACGCATTTTACATGTCAAAATAGTTCTATTTAAAGTAGTTCAGTTGAGCATAAGTACACAGTTTAGATCTATTTGACCCATAGATAGGACCCTATCAGGTACTACCACTCTGGGTCAAAGTTGACCAGGGAGCATTTCTAGAACCTCAACATAAGAATATTTAGTGTCATATCCAAGACACTCGTTGGTGGGGGGTCTTACCCCTCTGCAGAGAAGAGGCTGATTGGGCAAGAGTGACGGATAAGTGGAGTATTAAGCGTCTTGATAGAATCGTAGTAGTCCAGCCAGTGTAGGTACTAATTTTATTGGAGATGCTTTCTCCGAGTGGACGTTTAAATTCGTTTACTATACTGGTCGGACTGAGGTGACTAAGGACTGAGGAGAGAAGTTATTATACAGGATGAGATTAGTTGTATTGAATCTCAGAATACAAATATATTTTTTATTATTGTTAAAGTCAATCAGGGAGATGTTATTATGTATTAGATTTTTTTAGAGCAATTTCATCGCGTTTATAGAGTTTGTGCCTCCTTTTCAGTCTCTCTGATTCGTCTATCTGTTTATGAATCTCTCTAAATGTATATACACGATGAAGTTGACTTATTTGAAATTAAGTGATTTTGTAACTTTTTTGCACCAATCTGAGCAAATAAGGAGACAAAGTGAAACAACCAGGTCTATGCTTGATTATTTTGTAGTTTGAAATGATATAGATTAGAGATTAAAAGAAGCAGACTGACATCGACAAAGACGGATAGATGTGCTAAAAAATATTTATAATCGGTAGATATGAAACTAGATAATAAAAATACTAACATAGATAGATAGATAAATAGATAGATAGATATGGATTATATTTTATTAATTTGCTTAATTTTCGAACTCTAATTACATCGCAGAAATTTAAAACAGAAGGCTAGCAAATGTTTAAAACTTTTTTTAATCTTTTTTATTTCATTTAAAAACTCATATGCCTTGATGAAGGTCTAAAAACCGAAACGTTTATCGTTCACAGATATTTCTACAAATAAAATCATACTCTGAAGACCTTGTGTTTATATATATATATATATATATATATATATATATAAATGTAAGTAGGCGAACAGTTTGTTTACATTGAATTTTGGCTTTTGGGATCCTTGTACCAGCTGGAAGAAGAAAAAGTTTGACAAAATCTATATTGGTCCAAGTTCTAATAAATCTCTAAGATTCTTTAAATCCAGAACACATTAACAGTTAGAACAGAACCAAATGCTGTTTGTTATTGGAGTTAGACACCCAAACACCTCAATTCCTCTACTCCATAAAACATTCCAGCATTTCTGAGTAGATCTTAGTCTTATCTCCTATTTTTTTTTCTTTTTTCTTTTTCCTTTCTTTCCTCTTTCACAAATGAGAATTGTTCCTTGATGTTTAGAATGGAAAATCTGATTTTGAAAATTAGATAAGATACTTAAATATATAAATACTAATGAGTTGATCTGGAAGCCATGGCAATGGAGGGAAACTCCACATTTTCCAAAGCGTCCAAACTGGAGACTCGTTATCATATGGTTTAGTTTCATATCCAGGATACACGTTGGCGGAGGGGATCTTACCCCACTGCAGAATTGCAGTCAGCATGTTCTAATGCATTAGTTGACTGGTCTTAAGAATAATAAATAAGAATAATTTTGGTGGTGTCCGTGGTGTAATGGTTATCGTCATAGGAAATGGACACGACGACACAAGTTCAAATCTTGGACGAGATTGATTGCATTTCATATAGCACTAATACCCTTGGGAAAGGTATGAATCCAACAAATAAATAGTCGGACAGACTGGGTTCTTCAGCCTTGGTGAGGCAACTAGTCTAGGAGAAGGAATACTCTGAATTCAAACCTGTTAAACTCCGCTTAAAAATTGACTTTGCGTCATATCCTACCCGAGCGGAGAGGTTGGGTAAATATAATAAATAAGAATAACAAATGCAATACAATTATTTGATTTACCTTCTGGTTTGCTCTTAGAATTTCTTTAATCATGGCAACAAACGCTTTACACTTAGCGTAAACAACACACATAAGATTGTAACATTCATTAAAGTATTTGAAGAATTGAAAGAATATTTTCGTCTTAATTTATTCCAAATAATAAATTAAAGTTGTAAAATTGTTATTTACTTTACACTCAGTGGATATTTGTTTAAAAAAATCTTTATGGAAATATTTCATTGAACTGTATATAAGTTTTTATGTGTTTTTATTGTATTTTATTTTCTTGTAAATTTCTTTTACTTTCTACAATTATCTTTTATGCGTTTTTGGTTTGGTTTGGTTTGGTTTGGTTTGGTGGCACATCAACCATTGTAGGTTACTTAATGTCAAATCCATTTTTATACAAAAACAGTTCTATTTCAAACAATTCAGTTTATTCTATATATATATATATATATATATATATATATATATATATATATATATATATATATATATATATAAAGAGAGAGACTGACAGAGCGCTACTAATGGAAATAGAATGCTAAAACTTTTCTCATTTCATCGTTTCATTTCAGATTTGAATATAATTTAGAAGATTCATCACATTTTGCATTTTGATGGTTTAATTTAAAAACTGCGTTAAGTTCTATTTGACCCATAGATAGGAACCTATCAAGCGCTACCACCGGTGAGCGGTGGCAGTGAAGGGGCTCTCAACATTCCCCAAAATTCCTGCATTACTGGAACCGCACCATCAAATTGTTTAGTGTCCTATCCAAGATACTCGTTGGAGATGGGCCTTATACCTCTGCAGAGATGCAGTCAGTGTACTCTACAACCCCAACCGACTGGGCAAGCATTTTTATTTATTTTAAATATATTTTAAGGGAAAAAATATATCACATTTTTGTGTTCTGACTTTGCTATGTGACGAAAAGTCGGACGTAATGACGTTCGATGAACTGAAATCTAGTCTTGAAAACTGACGTAAAGGCAAATTTGACAGAGGCCAAAATGACGCAGAGTATTTATTTATCCGACTCCTTACTAAGATAAAGATCTCATAAGCTAATTTTATAGTGGGGAGTCACCCACGAATAAAAAAAAACATGCGTGGCTATTTCAAAAAATGCACTCAGTATTTCGATTTGGGGGCGCTTCAGGCGCCAAACGATAAATTCTACCTAGCAATGCAGGCACTGCTTAGGTGGAACCAAGCCAATATTGTTTTCCTACCCACTCGACACTTCTGCTCCGACACAAATTAAGTAAAATGGAGTGTTTCTGTAACTGTAAAGAAGAGGAAAAAATAGTCTATCATAAGGATTTTTTTAAATCAGAAAACTGCTTTTAAAATGCTCAAACTAAGAATGAAACAATTTCCTGTCTAATTGTCAATTAAAAGGATTTTGTGGAAATGCTATTTAGGATGAACACCATTTTTTAACCATCTAAATTTGTAATATAAAGAAAATTATGAAAAGTCGATGTGGAAGTAAAATTTATCACCCGCTTTAGAATTTCAAGTTTTATTGTACACTTTTCAATTTTAAGACAGGATCTAAGCCATATTTTTGGTTTTCCTCATGCAGAAATGTTCATAAAGTGTAGTCCAATGCGTGTGTTTGTTTTCATATATATATATATATATATATATATATGTGTGTGTGTGTGTGTGTGTGTGTGTGTGTGTGTGTGTGTGTGTATACGTGTGTTGAAAAGAAGGTATTCCAAGGTTGATTTTTTTTAATTATTTGACAAACTTGAGCATGGCGGTTCTTAAATTAAACCATCATCGAGGCAATGTTAATATGTGATGAATCTTCTAAATTATATTCAAATTTGATATGAAACGATGAAATGAGAAAACTTTTAGTATTCTATTTCCACTAGTAGCGTTCCGTAAGTCTACATATATATAAATATATGTGTGTGTGTGTGTGTGTGTGTGTGTGTGTGTGTGTGTGTGTGTGTACATATATATATATATATATATATATATGTGTGTGAGTGTGTGTGCGTATACATATATATATGAATTTGTTTAAATATATATATATATATATATATATATATATATATGTGTGTGTGTGTGTGTGTGTGTGTATGTGTGTGTATATATATACATTAAATTAACACTTAATGGCTACATATTATTCTGGATTCTTTTTTCTTTTTCCACACACACACATACACACGTATTTATACATGCTTATATACAATATAATGCAATATATATATGTTTGTGTGTGTGCATGTGTTTTGTGTGTGTTTGTATATATATATATATATATATATATATATATATATATATATATATATATGGGTTTGCTGCATATGTTTGTATAACTGCGGTAGGTATACATTGTGAAGATTGCCGTTCTTCCAATATCAATTTGGCTTGAAACATTTGTTAGTTAAGAAAAAGAAAGTTTAAATTTTGCTCGCATTGAAGTCCTTTTTTCTCAAGATGTCTTAATTCTTTACAAACCAGGTGCAGTCAGAATTGGTTAATTAATTTACGATAAGTCAATTAATAACTTCATTGTTGCTATTTCAAACACGCTGACAAGTTAAAATCATAAAACAAACGAAACGAAGTTTCTCACATACGAAGTCTCAACATACATACAGATAGATAGATAGATAGATAGATAGATAGATAGATAGAATAAGAGAGAGAAAGAAAAAGAGCGAGAGAGAGGAATTATATATATATATATATATATATATCTGCATACAGCCACACCAAGATTTTAGATTTGTTACCCACCTCTCGCTTTTGCTTGGGGCCTCATACATATATATATATATATAGAGAGAGAGAGAGAGAAAGAGAGAGAGTAAGAGAGAGAAAGAAAAAGAGCGAGAGAGAAGATTTATATATATATATATATATATATATATATATATATTTATTTATACTTCCAGATAGATTGATAGATAGATAGATACGTGGGTCGTTCAAGAAGTTCTGAGCCATACCAAGATTTTAGATTTGTCGCCTAACACTTGCTTTTGCATGGGGCCTCACTTGCACAGATTTTTTAAATTTGAATCAGCTTTTCTAAGTAAGTATCTTCCTTTTACAAAATTGTAGAACCAAACTACAGCTCTTCTTTCTTGGTGTGGCACAGAACCTTTTGAACGGGCCTAATAGATAGATAGATTGATAGATATGCACATACGTAAGCGGGACGTTCCTAAAGTACTGTATCGTATTTATTACCAGAGAAACTTTGCCATATACGAGGAACAAAATACCACTGTTCAATAGAGAAAGATTTTAGCTATAAAACTCTATTTTACACATAGTTACAAACATTGTCTATATTCTTTCTACCATAATAAAGACGAACCTGCATTCAGATTTATTTCGACTGAAAGTTGAACATGTACAGTGAGCGCCATAAAACTGTTGGATAGAGCATATTTTCAGCTTTAAAACACTATTTTTCCACATCGACACTTACTCAGTCAGTGCATTTTTATTAATGATGAACTATTTCTGCACGTAAGAAGACCGCTCCAAAAATAAAGCTTTCTATTTTATGCTGTCGTGCAAGCTCAGAAAAGATGTTGATGGTATGGCAATAGAGGTTGATCCTTCCTGCTAATATTCTATTTTTATATTGGAGCAGAAGTCGGATAAAATAGAATGTAACACGAAAGGAAAGAAGTGTCTATGAATTATTCTATGCGGAAAAAAATGCACCTAATCAACATCTATCGTTTTCTGATCTTTCAGACTAGTTACTGAATGTGAGTACCATTAGGCGTTGGGTAATGTGTTTCAGCAAATGTCAAAGCAATATATGGGATAAACCACGTTCAATCACACCTGTCGACCCGTGAAATGAAGACCACCTAGATCATTTCATCCGGGTGAATCGAGCCGGTGAAAAATGGACAACGTGGATAACATCTTTCCGAGACTACGATGCCATGAACATTACTGAACAAAAGAAGGTCACCTACACCAGTGCAGAATCTTTACAACCCTGGAATGCATGCACATGTTCATCGTAAGCGAAATCACATGTTTAATCATAGCTGAAAATTTGCTCTATCCATTGTTGCTAATATGTAAATAGAAAAGAGGCGTTACAAGTGTATATATCCCAATACGTGTATGTATCAATACCTCTGTCCGTCTGGTTTCTATGTCTCTCTGTCTCTCTCTTCCTCTCCCTCTCAATCTCTCTCACTTTTTACACACACACATTACACGTTTTCTATCCAATAGAGTCATTATGTACCCATCGAAGTTTCTATCGTATCTAATTCTTTTCTTCAAAAATTACAAATAGCTACTTGATCAAGAACAAAAAGGAAGAGCAGAATAAGAAAAGAAAGAAATAGAGAGTTTGGATTGATTTGGTTTGGTTTTATGGCATATCAACCATTATATGTTATTTAATGCCAAATCCACTTTTATTCATATAAACAGTTCTATTGCAAACAATTCAGTTTAGCATCAGTACAGTTTTTTGTTTACACACAGTTAATGTAAAAACAGTTCTATTTCAAACAATTCATTATAATAAAACTACATTGTTTGGTTCTATTTAACCTATAGATAAGACCCTATCAGGTGCTACCACTCCAAGTTAGTGTGTATCTGGGAGCGATGGCTATGAAGGGTTCGTTCGCATTCCCCAAAGCTCCGGTATTACTGGAGCCTCACGATCAGATGCAATTTAGTGTCATATCAGGACACTCGTTGGAGGAGTCTTACCCTCTCCAGGGATGTAGTCGTTGTATTCCAAAACAGCAGCCGTCTGGGCCAGAAATAGAGAGATGAAATGGGAATATATATATATATATTAAATAAGGATTGTGAATATCCAAAGAATGAGTGCTTAATGAACAATAATTCAGTGTTAAATAAAATCACAATTTTTAAAGTCCATCTGACGAACTTTAATTAGCCAAATACATTTATAACGGAAAACAATTTCTAAATTTCTTGTTTTTTAAATATAACAAAAAACTATATATATATATATATATATATATATATATATATATATATATATATATATTAGCAAATAGGTTACGCTTTAAAATAGTTTTCGAACACTAATTAAGTCACATACTTTTGATGAAGAACGCTACAAACGGTACTAGAATGTGAAATATTTTCTCGTTTTTTTTTTCGTTTCTTTTTAAAACTAAATATAATTCAGATGAGAATATATCAACATAGCCCTGATGAGGTTTTTTTGCAAACTCCGAAACATTCAACGTTGTCAAATAATTCAGCAATAAATAGAATCATCCCCTGAATACGTTGCTTTTGCATATTTGTATATTTACATATCATCGGAGTTATTTCCATTTTCGTATGTATTCCACTTCTTCCTTTTTATGTCGCCCAATCAGCTTGGGCTGTAGAATACACTGACTGTTCCTCAGCAGAGGCGTAAATAGTGTCTTGGATATGACAATATGATGGTGATGTTCCAGTAATGCTGAAACTTTGGGGAATGCAGAGTACACCATTATTGCCATCGCTCCCAGGTCCACGATTAGCCGGAGTAGTAGCACCAGATAATGTCCTACAATTGGTCAAATAGAACTAAACTGTGTACTTATGCTAAACTGAATTACTTGAAATAGAACAGTTTTGGCATTTAAACTGCGTGCTAATTTTAAACTGAATTGCTTGAAATAGAATTGTTTGACTAAAAAAAACTTTCTCTCTCTCTCTCTCTCTCTCTCTCTCTCTCTCTCTCCAATGGTGTTATTGTGTACCTGTTGAAGTTTCTTTGAAAATAAATTGATAAGTAGACGGCTTTATTCTATGGGAGGTCGAGTAACAACAAGTCTCTAGAATGCAAAATTTCGTAATGCTGTTATCTACATACTACCGATTCTTCGTTGGATTTCTTATTCTTCCAATAACTTTAGAAAACTCTTCGAAAATATACCAAGTACTCTTGTGACAGATGGTATAAGCACTATGTCAGAGCATATGTCTGTGTACGTGCAGATGTATGCGTGTGTATGGTTGTGGGTTTTCCATTGGTATACATATGCGTATGTGTGTGAATGTGCGTGTCCATATAGGGGCTGAATGGAATAAAAATGGTTCAAGGTTAGACGATGGCTTAATTTACGACAGACTTGAAACGATTTATGTTAAATAGATAGCTATTATTAGATAGCTACACTTGAAACCCTTTAACTGTGTGTAAACAAATCAGCTCTGGCCCAATTAAAATGTCACCTACAAACTATTTGTGTACACATCATACATAATTAATGCATATAAACAGAATTTAGTATTAAATAACCTTTAAGTGTTGATATGCCATAAAATACAACCAACCAACCAACTAATCAGAAAAGTATATTTTTAAAAAGATTCAGCAGAACATTGAAAATATAGTTACGAATGTAATCAACCACTTTTAAAATTAGTTTCGGCTTTAAATAACCTCTAAGTGTTGATATGCCATGAAATACAACCAACCAACCAACCAACCAACTAATCAGAAAAGTATATTTTTAAAAAGATTCAGCAGAACATTGAAAATATAGTTACGAATGTAATCAACCACTTTTAAAATTAGTTTCGGCTTTAAATAACCTCTAAGTGTTGATATGCCATGAAATACAACCAACCAACCAACCAACCAACTAATCAGAAAAGTATATTTTTAAAAAGATTCAGCAGAACATTGAAAATATAGTTACGAATGTAATCAACCACTTTTAAAATTAGTTTCGGCTTTAAATAACCTCTAAGTGTTGATATGCCATGAAATACAACCAACCAACCAACCAACCAACTAATCAGAAAAGTATATTTTTAAAAAGATTCAGCAGAACATTGAAAATATAGTTACGAATGTAATCAACCACTTATAAAATTAGTTTCGACTTTAAATAACCCATAAGGAGTTATTATGCCGTTAAAAAATGATCCAAACCATCTGAACATTGACAAATAAAAGATGATTAAAAGAAATGATTGCATGTGACATTAAAAATGTTAAGAGTTATAAGTAGTAAAGTTGGCGACTTTAGTCGAGGGTGACCCGAAGGCTCCCTTTTCAATAGTTACTACACCGAGATGTAGAGGAGGGCGCTACTCCATTTCGTAGATTTCTCCACTTTATCTTTGATCCAAACCGTATAATGCTGAGTGTTGTAATGGTTATCGTCGCAGGATGTGGACACGACGACACGAGTTCAAATCCTGGATGAACCTAATTACATTTCACATAGCACTAATGCCCTTGGGAAAGGTATGAATCCAATTATTCTCCCTCCAGCTATTGGTAAATAGTAGGGCAGACTAGGTTCTTCAGCCTTGGTGAGGCGACTAGTCTAGGAGAAGGAAAACTCTGAATTCAAACCTGTTAAACTCCGCTTAAAAATTGACCTTGTGTCACATCCTGCCCGAGTGGAGGGGTTGGTAAATAGGATAATGCTGAGTGTTAAGCAAGGCGGCATCTAGTACCAATTTTTGAGTCTTTGGTATGTCTCAACCTGGGACTGACCCCCGGTCTCCCGGACCACAGCATTAAATAGGCCTTAAAGTCGTTGATATTCCGTTGACCAAATAAACCAACTAATAAAGGACACACACACACACACACACACGCATACATACACGCACACACACACACACGCACACACGCACACATACAAAAACACACACGCACATATATGTATATATATATATAGTAACAAGTTGTGAAAGAACTGTGGCTAGAGCTTCATTTACTCTGATTAGTTTGGTTGGGTTTTATGGCATATCAGCCCTTGAAGGTTATTTAAAGCTGAATCCTCTTTATACATGTTATATACAATTAGTAAACGTATAGTTTGTAGAAAACATTTTTAAACGAGCCAGAATTTATTTGTTTGCATAGATTTAACTGGTTATGAATATGATTTGTAAGTCAATCGTTTATCAGTAATTTATTCTTAAATCAGTTTGGGCTTACTTATTTGCACACAACTTTGGTATTGTTTGCTCGCTGTAAAATGGTTCCAAATATTCTAACACAAATAGTTCTATTTCGAATTAATCGTTTGTTTACACTCGCTTAAATGATTTCAAATATTTCGAATCAACAAATAGTTTTGTTTGCACACAGTTAAATGGTTTCAAACATCCATATGTAATACCAACAATTCAATTTAGGCACATAGTTGAATATTTTCAAGTATTGCTAATCAATGCTAATTATCTTATTCAACATTAATCATTCGTAACCCCACGGTTAAATTGTTCCAAATATTTGTATGTACCACTAATAATTCAGTTAAACATCAGTCATTTGTTTACAAACAGTTAAAGGATCAAAAAGTTCTTGGTTTAATTTGGTTTGGATGGGTTCTATTGCATATCTCTCATTGCCCGTGGTGTAATTGTTATCGTCGCAGGAATTGGACACGGTGACTCGAGTTCAAGTCCTAGACGAGACTGATTGCATTTCACATAGCACTAATACCCTTGGGAAAGGTATGAATCCAAGTATTCTCCCTCCAGCTATGGGTAAATAGTAGGACAGACTAGGTTCTTCAGCCTTGGTGAGGCAACTAGTGTAGGAGAAGGAAAACTCTGAATTCAAACCTGTCAAACTCCGCTTAAAAATTGACCTTGTGTCATATCCTGCCCGAGCGGAGGGGTTGGGTAAATAGGATCTCTCATTGCCAATAGTTTCATGCCAAGTCCTGCTTACATACATATATATATATATATATAAATATTAGATATATAATTTATAAACATATTTTCTTGGTATGAGAGGGAGTTCATTGTTGGCAAACAGTTAAATGGTTTCAAGTATTTCTATGTACTATTGTATCATACCCATGATACGGATATGCGAAACGTACATAGAATGTTCGTAACATAGATACATAGAACATAGGAATCCTGAAACACGAAAAACATGTAACGACTTCTTAGTTCAGGCACGAAACTTTTATTACCTTTGAGTTTAAATGTTCTTCGACATAAGGAGAGAGATTACACATCCTTTCTATTCTGGCTTTTCAATCTGCCCCACCCCCAACACGTGCGCACCCGACACAGGGCCTCTGCGAGCAAGCGAAAGTCAACCGTCTTCTCCCGAGGCAGAACTCAACTCAACTCACTTTTTTCAAAATCCCCCTAGCGCGCGCGTCAACACCTGTCCTCAGGTTTGCACCTAACTAAACCATGTGCTGAGCCGAAAGGTTCTCAGCCTAACTAAACCTAAAGGCAAGATATATAAAACGAAATCCCTCGGCCATTATATTTCACTATTAATCCTTTGTTGGCAAACAGTTAAATGATTTCAAGTATTACTATATAACAAGCATAATTCAACATCAGTAATTTGTTTGGACACATATGTTTTAGGTAATTTCATGTATAAATGAGTTAGAAATAATTTGTTTGTACACTAGTATTGCTATTGTTTCTACACAAATGGTTTCAATTATGTATATCGATATCTAATAATTCTATTCGATATTGCGATTTAAAAATAAAGCATAAAGTAATTCAGTGGCATATTTTTATTTAATGTTCCACAATTTCTTTTTTTAATTCAAATTTTTTGAAATCATTATCTCTTACAGCATATTCATTTTGAAACCTTACAATATATATATGTGTGTGTGTGTGTGTGTGTGTGTGTGTGTGTGTGTGTTGTAAAAACTCCTTTTTGTACACTGAAGTAGTTACGAGTATTACTATTTAACACTATTCAAAATTACTCATTCGATTGTGCAGTTAAATGGTTCCAATAATTGCTCTGTATCAATAATATTTCAATTAAACATCATTCATTTGTTTACACACATTTAATTGATTAAACAGTTCTATTTCTAACAATTCAATTTTGCATAGGTCATTTATTTGCCTACAGTTTAAATGCAAAGTCACAGAAAGGACCCTATCAGGTGCTAACATTCTGTGCCAGAGTGAACCCGGGAGTAATGTCAATGAAAGGATAGTCCCCATCCCCAAATATCCAAGGCTGGAACCTCGCCATCAGATGGTTTACTGTGATATGCAGGACACTCGTCGGTAGAGGGCTTACCCCTCTGCTGAGATACTGTCAATGTATTTTACAGCCCCGACCGACAGAGCTATAAATAGTTCTATTTTTTAACAGATCGATCTAACGTTAGTCATCTTTTTACACACTCTTCGAATGTCAAGTAGTTCTATTTGACCAATAGGCAGGACCCTATTAGGTGCTTCCACTCATAGTGGATCTGGGAGTAATGGCTATGAATGGGTACTCTCTATTCGCTAAAGCTCCATGACTGGAGCCTCGCCATCAGATAATTTAATATCATATCTGGGACACTCGTTGCAAAGGGGGAAGGTCGTATCAATCTGCAGAAATACAGTAGATAAATTCTACAGGCCCAGCCGAATTGTAATATATATATATATATATATATATATATATATATATATATATATATATATGTATATTTGAGTTAGGTATGAAGTTAAATCAGACAGATATGTTATATAAAGAAAACGGAAAGAAAAATACATAAAAATGGATGAGGAAAAACTATATATTTCTCTTTAACATGTTTAAAAAATTTAAGTTTCATGACGTAACCTTTTCGAATATTTTTCGGTATTCGTTCAAATTGCTATTTTAAATTCATAATTCCTACTCTGAAGAGGACAAAAACGCTTTCTAACTGAAATTTTCGCAATTTTTTTCTTAAATAATCCATGTCGATACGCGTTGGTGGAATTGATTTATATTTTAGGTTTGGTTTGGTTTGGTTTCTTTGTTTAATGGCATATCAACTTTTTTTAGGTTATTTAATGCCAAAGCCATTCTCCTAGAAGAACAGTAGTGGTACTATTTTACCCATAGCTGGGAGGATAAGGGGGTTCATACCTTTCCCAAGGGTATTTGCCCGAAAGTGAACGTAATAGCGTTCTACGATTCCGAAGTCCATCGCTTTAACTATTACACCACGAGGAAACCCCCCAATTTATATTTTAGAAATATTTTTTTCGCATCCATTTATATGTTTTTTCTTTGTTTTCTTCATATATATATATATAGTACTGTCTATTAATAATAAATTG